>PVJH01034480.1:0-20560 GCA_004026705.1 Nesogale talazaci
CCCCCGCAGCCTTGCTGACTCACACCCTCTTGTCTCCCCAGATAGCCCTCATGTCTCTGACCCTCTTCCCCGTCCGCCTTCTATTCGCCGCCTTCATGATGCTGCTCGCCTGGCCCCTGGCCTTCGTGGCCTCACTGGGACCTGAGGAGAAGGAACTGGAGCAGCCCCTGGCCTTGTGGCGGAAGTAAGTCGGTGGTGGTGGTAGGAGTAACTGCACCCACGGTCCTTCCCCCCACTGCCTGCACCATGCCCTGGCTGCCTGGTTTCCCCCTGCTTGTCTCCCACCCATCCAGCCTGGTCCACACACATCACTGAGGGCTCACAGGTTAGGAGTCTGGGGAAACCCTCCACCCGCTGCCCCTAGGTGCTTCTTCCAGGGTACCTCTAACCTTGTCTCAAAAGTCATTACCTTAGACCTGCCACTGCATGGTACTGCGGCCCCACGCAAGTCCCATAACACAATCCTGTGTGTCCAGTGAGGCCCAGGGGTCATCATCACAGGACCCGTTTGACTTCAAGGTCCAAGATTGTGCACAAGTGCCCATAGATACCTGCATTGTCTTGAAAGAGCAGATGCAGGCCAGCCTGTTCCACCCACCTGCCCCTAGGGGTGGGGGAGGCTGAGGGGAAGGCGTACTACAGAGTTGATGCTCCACCCTGTAGCCTGTCAGACTGCTAAGCCCTGCTCTCTGTGAGCATTCCGTAGGAACCAATCACAGGGAGCCAGCAGTGCGGTGGTGAAGTAGTTAGGAGTTAGTTGCTAACTGCAAGGTCAGCCGTTCCAAACCACCAGCTGCTCTTTGAGAGAAAAGTGAGGCTGTCTGTTCCCGTAAAGATTGACAGCCTTGGAAATCCAAAGGAGGAGTGTCCTGTCGGGTCCCTCTGGGGGGGAATTAAATTGATAGCAGGGTGTTTGGGTGTTTCCGTTTGTTTGGGGATCTGGAGCCCCAGGGGTACAGTGGTAAGCACTCGGCTGCAAATGGAAAGGCAGGTGGTTTGTCCAAACCCATCAGCTGCTCTGTAGAAGAAAGATGAGGTCGTCCAAGTCCAGGAAGAAGATGGCATGGGAGCAGCCCTGTGGGGCAGCTCTGGGTCCCATTGGGCTGCTATGGGTCAGAGTGGACCAGGCACAAATCTGTCAGCGAATACTTGGGGAGGAAGGCGTGTTGAGAATTCCCAAGCCAATGGGATTAAAAGATGGCATTTTCCCACAAACTTTTTTGATGCCCTCTCATATAACCTAAAGGCCGAAGGCCAAAAATAAAACCACAGCTTCATGGAAACCGTGTGTGTGTTGGAGGCCTGACAGCGCTGATTCCTCTCGGGGTGAGAGGGCTGGGACCAGGCTGTGGCAGAGAGTCACCATGGACACAGGCCCTGGACCACTTCACTCAGCAGTCAGAGCCTCACCCAGGTGCCTCGGGGGCTGGCAACCGACGGTGCCTGTTTTGGAAGGCACAGCTTCACGGAGCCCGGCCATGCCTGGCTGTCGATGGGCCCACTGCAGCTACATCTGCCACGTAGGTGTTCATGCCAGTGAATGCCCCACAGAGGCTGATCCGTTCACCACCTGGCCCTGAGGGTTAGCTTGTGGGCATTCATTCCCAGGACACCTTCCTCTAGACTGCCAAGCTTCTAGCGGTGAGAGAGAGGCGGGCACCACAGAACTGCCATCTCTCGTGCCCACCGGCCATGGCATGCCTTGGCTGCACTGTGTGGCAGTCAGGTGCCCTGGCAACACCTCATGCAGCATCCTCATGTCCCTCCCTGTGGCACATCTGAGACAAGGAACGGTTCTCACACAGGTGGAAATGTACAGCCATGTGCCTTTTTCCCTGGGTGCCCTCAAGTTGTCCCCAGCTGCTCTGGAGGAGTGTGTGTGTGTGTGTGTGTGTGTGTGTGTGTGTTAAGAATGTACCTGGACGTGTGTGTAGAGATGAGTGGGGGTGGGCATGAAAAACTGAGTATGTGTGAGAGTTGTGGGTGTGCGTGTGCAATGAATGTGCATGAATGTGAGTGTGAGCCTGGGTGTGCATGGGTGTACATGGACCTGAGCCACGCATTAATGCGTGTACTTGTGCATATCTGAGTGCACATGCAGGGCATGAATAAGTGCAAGTGTGTACTCACATTTGTGCGTCTGTTTAGGTGCGTGTGTGCGTGTATGTAAGAGTGGGGGCATTATGGGTGCACGTGTGTCTACATGCATGTGTACATGGATGAGTGTAAAGGGTGAGTGAGGGCGTGCACTCACACATGTACAGGTACTCATGTGCAGGAGTAAGTTCCTGCCCTTGGGCGTGAGTAGGCCGTTGGGGGGCATGTCTGGGCTGTGGACTGTGGTTCCGGGGAGTCTGGGCTAGGGATTTTCATTTGCTCCCCTCATACCTCCTCCCCTCCGGGGGTGGGTCTCAGCTCCCTCTGAAGAGCACGTGACCTTGAACATGACCCCTGCTGCTGTTTCCACCACAAACAGAAGCCTGGTGTCAGCGGCACCAGCAACAGGCCAGTTGGTGAGACCGGGAAGCTGCAGGGACCAGAGAGTGGGAGTTCAGCCCGAGAGAGTTGGGTGTTTGGCCAGAGAGTGGGGGTTTGTAGTCTGGACACCCAACTTGGTGGCGTAGCTCTGTCTGGGTTTTCAGTGGCAGCACACCCTATCTTTGCCCCAACTCTCCTAGTGCCCTCTCCCCAGGAGAGGCAGCCGTGTTTTCTCTCCTCACGCATGTGTACCCTGGTGAAGGGTCTGCTGGTTTTATGAGAGCCTCTGATCAGTGACTCACAGAAAACCAGCCCTGTGGAAAGGCGTACCACGTGGCCTCTGACGTGTCCGCCATACTGGTCAGTGCCAGGAGCCCTGTGACATGTCCACTGTATTGGTCAGCATCAGGACCCCTGTGATGGTGTCCACTGTATTGGTCGGTGTCAGGATCCCTGTGGCATGTGGTAGTGTCAGTGCCATGGTGCGTGACAATCACTGCATCAGGCTGTGTGTGCCCTGGTGCGTGCCCCACCATATATTGGTCATTATGTGCCTTGTACGTGTGGCCACTGCCTGTCAGTCAGTGTGTGGCCCACGTACCCCAAACAAGCCCTCGGCGTTTATTTAAAGCCACTACCCCACCCCTGGACTCAGTGCTAGAAAGGGCAGGAAATACAGACCAGGGGAAGCCCTCCACTGAAGCCGCTCTGATGAAAACTGCACCTGGATATGGGCGGGGCTTGGAAAGAGCCGGGTGTAGACATCAGGTCCAGCACAGTCTGCTCCCTCTTGGGGTGCTTGGAAGGTGTTTGGAGCAGATGATGTTAGGGAATGGGGTGCTTCACAGCTCTGAATCGTTGGGCCTGCCTGTAGGACGCCTTCCCTCGAAAGCAGAGAAAGAAAAACCACACCTGGCACAGCCAGTAGGTCAGACTCGGCTCAGAACCACAGGCCCACGGTTGCTTCAGTGGCCGGCGTCCACATCTTGGACTTCGGCATCAGCTGTAACAGGGTCCCGGAGGAAAGCTTGCCCGTGGCTAGTGCCCGGTGAGGTCCCTCCTTAGCTTAGCTAGGGTCAGAGGTCAGAACCTCTGACTCTCGGGGTGACCAGGAATCCAGAGTTCACTTGTGAATTTGTCACCATGGCAGCTCCACATGACCAGGGCCAGTGGCCGAGTGACCCGGCTGCTGTCCAGGGTGAAAGGTGAGGGGCCATGCAGGCTGTGGTCGGAACAGGAGTAGCGGGGGTAGAGGCACACACTGGACACTGGGGGTGTCCTGCACACACTGGACAGGTGTCTGGGGTGGTTCTTTCTGGGTCTGAGTCCAGCGGCTTCTGGGGTGAACTTGCTCAGCTTTGGAGTTAGCCGTAGAGAAGCCACAGCAGGTGAGGCTCAGTCCCAGCTCGTTCTCCGAGTGAGTGAGGGCAGAGGGAGCATAACTGTGACTCAGTCCCTCCCTCTGGGAGAGGAGACCTTCCCGGAAACCACACAGAGCAGCCGTTATCCAGTCCTTCTGAAAATGACAGTGAATGAAATGGAGAAGGGCGGGGCAAGAGACACGTCATCTGGGAGACTCTCAAAATGCAGTCACAGAGAAGGGATGCCACCCTGCTGCCGAACTCTAGCCACTGCTTCACCCACATTTTACCAGTTTTAGCCTATTCCTGCACCCTTTTGTGGGTCCTGTTGGGACCAGGCAGAATCATTTTAAAGGCCTACCCCTTTCTCAGTGCATCAGCCACAGCCTGCTCCAGGTAGGTGAGTGAGTGAGTGAGTGAGTGATGTGTGTGCGGTATGATATCATGTGATGTGTGTGTGATACTGTGTGTGTGTGTGTATGTGTGTGTGTGTGTGTGTGTCTCTCTCTCTCTCTCTCTCTGAAGGCGGGGCCCAGTTCACATGATCTCCCCTCCGGATACTCAGTACAGGCAGACACATGCCCAAACCTGCAGGTGAGCTGCACAGTGCCCCCGGCCTGTGTCCTCCCCCTCTGATGGATGCCTCTTTCACAGAAGATGGGAAACAGTTCATCATGCTTGCCCAACTTTGCTGACTCCTCCCTCCCTCTCTTCACAAGGAGCCCTGGTGGCACAGTGGGTTGAGTGGTGGGCTGCCACAGGGTCATGAGTTCAACTCCCCCACCCCCAACTGCCCAGAGGGAGACAGAGAGGGGAGGGCTGTCCGCTCCCATAAAGATGTGCTGGCCCAGGACCCATGGGTGCAGTTCTGGGCGCAGCAGCTCCACGGCTGTGGCTTTCCTGGTTGATCAGAAAGCATACCCCTGCGTAACCCCATCCATATCCACCTCACACTGTCCCCAGACCCTGGCCCTGTCTCCAGGACACTGCCCTTCCATTTTGAAAAGACCACCCATCTGCTTTCTGCCATCCAGAGATCCATGCTAGGAATTAACCTCTCCCCCCACTCCCGGTCTGTGCTTCCTGTCCACAGGCAGTGTCTGCTCTGTTCACTTTTGATTGGGGTTCTCCCCGTAGGAGGCACATAGGAGGTCAGCTGCTTTCCTGAGGACAGTGGAGCCCCAGACATGGAATCCTCGCTTACCTTGCCCTGGTGGCGTGGTGGCCTTCACCTTGGACTGCTCACTGCAAGACTGTCAGTTCAAAACCACTGGGTGCGCTATGGGAGAAAGACAAGACTGTCCCTGTCTGAGACCCAAAGGCACCTTTCTCCTCTGTCCTGTAGATCATTGAGGCACAGTCGACTCCATGGTGCTGGGTTTGAGGGCAACCCACCCCCTCCCCAGTTCGATTCACTGTCTGATTAAGAGAGACTAGGAAGGATGCTCTGGTGATCTGTCTGCTTCTGAAGTCAGCCAGAGACGTGCCTATAGGTCACAGCGACTGGGGTGCGGATGGGCAGGGCCAGGCAACATTTCGTTTCCCTATGCGGGGTCGTCTCTGTGAGTGAGCTGCCCCCACAGTGGCCCATAGCCCTATTCTCTCTGAGCTCCAGAGCACTCCACCTTAAACGGCCTTCTTGTCCATCTCCTGCAGTGGAGATGCACTTGAGACTAACCGAGAAGGTCCAGGCTAGTTCGTAAAGCCCCAGCTCCACCTGCTTCATCAGCGTAGCCACCCAGCTGCCAGTTGCCAGCTGCTGACACTCTCCCTTGTGCAGACGCTGCCTGGAGGGTGCTCTGTCAGGCCGCCCAGGACCCACTGTGGGGATCCACTGTGAGCGTTCTCCAGCCACCGAGACCACCAGCCGGCTCACTTCCCAGCCCTCTCATACCAGAGAGGGGTCTCTCACAGTTCGATCTCCTCCCTTGTCGCCTGTCGGCAGTGTGAGACTGACTCTCCATGAAGTGAGGATAGGTCCCTCTCTGAGGTTTGTGTGGGCCAGGGGTCTGCCCTGCTGCCCCTCACAGAGCCCTGTGAATGGGGGTCCCAAGATGCCGAGATGCTTCCAGACTCAAGTGTGTGAGGCCCGACAACCCAAGCTCGCTGCAGTCAGGTCACAGACCCTAGGGGGGTCTGAGGCTGAATTGACAGGAGGAGAAAGCCCAGTCGTTCTCCCAAGAAGCTACCGGTGGTTTCAAACTGCCGGCCCTGCAGCCCACAGTCACCACGCAGGCAGGAAGCAGGTTCTGCTTGGGCAGGCGGGAGGGGGGTGGTCAGTACTTTGCTTTCCCAGCCTGATGGCATCCAAAAATAGTGTGCAACAAGCGTGATGCCTGCTTCCGGACCCTGGGGTGTCTGTGGGCCTGAGACTTGGGGTGCAGGCAGACCAGCTGGCACCCCGTCTCTGCGGTTTCTGCCTTGGGGTCATTTCTCATTCTCTCAAAGCCCCGGGCTCTGTGACTGGAGGCTGTCGTGCAGTGGGGACCGTAGACGGGTGAGTCGGAGATGCTGTCCCCTGCCCGCCCCCATAAGGACGTTTGGGTGACGACGACGACGACACACATTGGTCAGACTGGACCTTCCCCAAGGGCGGTCACTTGTGGGGGCAGCTGCCCAGCCCTCTGGGATTCACATGACCCGATCACGGCAGTGACGCCTGGGTGGCCGGAGTCCGGCTGCCCCTGCCCTGGCTCAGGAGGTGGGGGGGCTTGTCTTGCAGGGTGGTGGACTTCCTGCTCAAGGCCATAATGCGGACCATGTGGTTTGCCGGCGGCTTCCACCACGTGGCTGTGAAGGGGCGGCAGGCCCCGCCCACCGAGGCGGCCATCCTGACCCTGGCACCACACTCCTCCTACTTTGACGCCATCCCCGTGACCATGACCATGTCGTCCATCGTGATGAAGGCGGAGAGCAGGGACATCCCGATTTGGGGAAGTAAGTGTGCCCAGCCCCCATCCCCGCACTGACACCCACCAGGCGTGCACCCACACACTGAGGGGCTGGCTCAACTTGACCTGCCTGGCCGTGGATGCAGCCAGCTTGTTTCACTCCAGACTCTCCCCGGCACCTTGCAGGGCTCCAGTCTGCCTCCCTCCAGAGGCTCAAGCATGCACCGTGCCGGGCTTGGCCAGGGGGCATCATGCAACTCAGTCAGGCTCCGCCCCTCATCCTCCCTTGAACTGTGTGTGCCATGCTTATTCAAATTGTGGGTGCAGCAAGGAGGGGCACACCGCCTCTTACTGGGCACCGCCTTGTGTACCTTCCCGATGGGGTCCCCGAGCCCCTGAAGGTGCACCTTGAGCAGGTGACAGTGTAGTGAGGACATTGCGTGGAGAAGCACAGCCCCCGCTGCCATCGAGGGTGTCCCTACTCCTGCCACCCTGTCTGTGTACAACGGAGCGAAAACACAGCCCCGAGGAGATGGAGCAACACGGCTGCAGCGGTGGGCGCAGACATGGGCACAATTGCTGGCACAGGACAGGGGAGAGCTTGCCGTGCAGGGATCTTTCTTTAGACGTCGAAAGTCGTCTTTCTCCTGAGGTGACTTGGAAGAAAGGTGATCTGCTTTGAAAGCTGGATGGAACTCTTTTCTCTTTATTCAGAAAATGACTTCAGTTGTCCTCTACGTTGGAAGAAGTACAGAACTGGGGAGGGGCGGCAGGGAGACACCTCCAGTTGGCCCAGCTTCCTGGAGGGAAGGTTTGCAGATACTCTCCAGGGACCAAGCCGGCCTTGCAAAGAGGATTATGTAGTGAGAGCCTGGAAAGCGAGGATTCCAGGAATTTCCAGAGCACTTGACAGAGCACACTGGGGAATTACACTTGGCTCAGCAGCCGGGATGTGGTTACAGCCCCTCGTGGGGGAGCAGGAAGGCGCTTCACGCATGTGCTTGTGTTTGCAGATTGCAGACTCAGGTCGTGCCCTGGGGGGCAATGTCGCTGCACTGCTGCCCATATTCAGATTCTGCAAAACCCTCTGGGAAGCATGGCCTTGGCTATGGCTGGGTTCCCAGTGAGGGTCACCCGGGGTCAGACACACTAGTCTGTCGGGCTCCGTCAGCCAAGGCTGCTGGGTGGGAGGCTCAGAGACACCACACCACCCACCACCCCTTTTCTCAGGACTTGCATGCCGCTGCCATGCTGCTGTGACTTCCAGGGTGGCAGGGTGTCTCCCAGGGCAGATGGCATGTGTACGTACATGCATGCCTGTGTGCAGCCCTGACCAATGCAGACAGCCCAGGAGGAAAGAAGGCCTGACGGTCTGCTCCTGAGACTGGCTGGCGATGACCTCACAGGTCACTGTGGAGCCCTGGCCGGAAGCAGGGGGGTGATGAGCACCCCCTCCCCTCCACCCCCCCAGCCCCACAAGACTGCAGCAGCTGGCATCATGAGCCCACCTCCAGGCCCCCTGTGAAGACTGTGCAAAATAGGGCGGCGATTTGTTTTGCACACGTCAAGGCCCGTTCAGGGAAAGCAGCAGGCACTGGGCCAGGGTAGGACTCCTGGCCCAGTTCACTGGAGACGCTGGCCCTCAGGGTGTCGGGGCAGTGTCATTTCCGTGAGCTCTCTGCCCAGTGGATGTTGATGCTTATTTCCTGTTTCCTCATTATGCATTAGGCTGCTAACCTCAAGGTCAGCAGTTGTAAACCACCAGCCGCTCAGAGGGAGAAAAAACGAGCCTTGCTGCATTCATGAAGATTTAACAGTCTCAGAAGCCCGTTCTGCCTTGGCCCGATAGGGTCGCTGTGAGTCAGCGTCCACTCAAGGCCGTGGGTGAAGTTCTTTCACCACCGCCTGTCCTGCTGCGGTGACTTGTGGTGACTTCCCACCACAATGCTGGAAGCCCTGTCACTGGTATTTTCACGTTCCAACAGGGCCACCCAGGGTGAGCAGGCAGACAAGGAAGAGGGACTAGGCTGCCCGCTTCAGAGGACGTGACTGCTGAAGGCCTGACGGACGGCAGGCACGGAGAGCCTCGTGAATAGCAGCAGGACAGTGCACACAGCAGCTGCCACAACGGGCTGCACCATCGGAGCGGCAGTGAGACTGGGGCTGGGCTTCGTTCTGTGCTGGGGTCTCGGCGTGTCAGCCCGTGACGACAGTAATGCATCATTCTGTGCCGAGCCAGCAGATGCAAGAGCAGGACGCGGTGAAGGACAGTTCCATCAGATGTGCTCACCTAGACTGAAGCCTCCCTCTGTCCCTCTTTGCCTGCATTCGATCATCTGCAGGTGTCTGGGCAGGGTCCCGGGTGTCTGGCCTTGTGTTTGTTCCTCGTCCTGCATGGGCCAGGACTGCGCTCGCTGTGTGTACACAGACACCCCCCCACCCCACCCCCCCCACCCCGCAATGGAGCTGTGCTCCCACTGGCTCCCTGCAGCTGCTCACACCTGCTTCCTGGCACGAGAAGATGGTTCACTTTTCTCCCCCAGAAAGCCAAAGACCCACTGCCGTAGAGTCCGTTTCAAACTCATAGCACCCCATGTATCATTCTAAGACATACGTCCTCAAGGGCACTGCCAGCCTCACCTTTCTCCTTCGGAGCGGCTGCTGGGTTTGAACCGCCTTGGGGCCTTGGGGTCAGCAGTCCAACACCTAACCCACAGCGCCATCCGTCTCCTGGGTCTGGGCTTCACAGGTCCTACTTCATTGGCTTTTTGGGTTCCTTGATACCAGTCCAATACCAGCATGGTTTTCTTTCGGGCTTCCTGCCGTCAGCTTTGCTGGCACACTTCTCTTGAAAGTGTGAGAGAGTTCCATCACACAACTTTTTTGCCCTTCAGCCAAGCAGGACCAGTCCATTCCCCATGCCCAGCGGGGTGTGGAGGTGACAGAGTCAGAAGAGGTTGCCTTTCACTTCCGTCCCCAGAGTCCACATTGCCCATCTGGTCACCCGTGTCACTGAACCGACCGGGAATCGTGGCCTGCCACTGCTGTTGTAGACGAAAAAACGGGGACTGGAGAAATCTCAGCTCCGCCCCGTGAAGCCAGGTGGCTGCGGGCTCCAGGCTTCTCTTCTGCGCTCTCAGTATCAAAGCTCTGTGTTCTGACATAGCTGCAGGCTCACAGACAGACACATCAGCCAGTCTTTTGTAACTATCAATGTAAACTTTTGTTTCTTTTTCATTTCATTTCATTGTATCAGTCACTTCAGTGGGAACTCTCACAGAGATCCTAACATTCTGTGGTTCATTCACATCAAGCAGTCTTGCATGGTTGCTACCATGGTTTCAAGATATTTTTCTTTCTTCTTGAACTCCTTGATATCAGCTCCCCTTGAACCCCTCTTCCCCCCTGCCCTCCCCCAGGAACCCTTACTGCCCCCCATAGTACTGGTTTTGGAGGGTTGGGACCCATAGCGCACACAGTCCCTCTCAATCTTAAATTCATTAGTTCACATGCTGTTCAAACTCACCCTCTGCCTGTGCCCTCCAGCGGAAGGCAGCCCCGGGGGCCCAGTGATCCAGAAATGGAGGCGGTGCAGTCAGGATGATGGGCCTCCCTGTTGTCACTTCCCATTCAACAGTCTGTCCTCTGTGGTGGCATGCTGTTGCTGTGACGCTGCCACTTACAGCAAGCAGATTTCAGGGAAGAGTCCAGACTACAATAAGGAAGGAAGACTTGGCGGTCTGTGTCTACATATCAGCCGATGAAAGCTCTACGTCTAAGGGTCACTCTAAGAAGAATGCGGCCCCAGGATCGAAGGACCAGGCATCTTCCTCTCCACCTTTCTGTCGTCATCTTCAGCGGCCTCAGGAATCAGTGATGAATGAGGATGAAGCGGTTCCTTTCTACCTACCCTCTGGTGTTAAGTCGATTCCAGCTTCCAGCAGCCTGGAAAGGGTCTATGATGCTGTACGAAGGAGGCAGCCTCTTCTTTCTCTTGTGGAGCAGCTGGTTTGTTTGAACTGCCAACATGCCATTAACAGCCTGATGTGTACCAGACAACCGTCGCCCCCGGGGCTCCTTTCACAGAGCAACGGGACGGCCACATGCCGGGAGACAAAGGAAGGGTCGGATCCCTCTGGGCCACCACTGATCTGGCACAGAAAGAGTTTTAACGGGTCAAGAATTACCTCTGCTTTAAGGAAGGCCTCCAAGAGTGAATGAAAGTCACGAGTGGTATTTCTTACAGATGGTGGTAGACAGAGCAGGCCCTCCACCGCCTGCCAGCCCCTGGACAGTGGAGGTGGTATGGCTCTCGAAAGGTTGGTGGCCAGGCCAGGTGACACAGTGGTGAGTGTCTGGTGATGTGTCCACTTCCTGGGGCCCTTGGTGGCCAGGCGGACCTTCGGGACCTGTGCCTGTGTGGCTCCAGGCCTCCCTGGTCAAGTGGGTGTCACCAAAAGGGGGGTGACGATGCCCACCACCGTCTGTGACATGGGCCACAGTGTGATGAAAAGGCGTGGTGTCCTGGGAGGAAGACCCACCGATGGACGTGAGCACGGACTGCTGGGAAAAGGCAACAGCCGACTTGCTCTCTGCATAGCCCCTGTGAGGGTGGTGGTCACCGCAGTGCCCAGAGGACGGGGACTGGCACAGGGGTGTGTGCTCACTGCCCGGGGTGCCTGTGGGGCCAGGCTCTCTGAAGCCTTGGACACCTTTCGTGCCTGGCCTGGCTGTGCCCAGTCTGGCTGCCCTGGGGGATGGGGCTTCTGTGTGGTCAGTGCTGAATTCTCCTCCCTGGGTCGAGCGCATTATACCATCTCTTTCCTGGGAGACCAGAGGCCAGTGCCCAGCTGTCCCGGTGCAGACTGTTCACAAGATTGTGGCCAGACGGCCCCCTGCTGACCCCACTGCCCATCCCCCCCTCCCTGCAGCCCTCATCAAGTACATCCGGCCTGTGTTCGTGTCCCGCTCTGACCAGGACTCTCGCAGGAAAACCGTGGAAGAGATCAAGCGACGGGCACAGTCCAACGGGAAGTGGCCACAGGTATGCTGCCTGCCTGGTGCCGTACCGCACCCCCCACTGCACATCAAGATGTGAGGGGGGACTTGGGCAGGAGAGATGGACCAGCAGGCCCTGCAGGTTAGGCCTTGCTTTTGTGAGTGTGTGTGTGTGTGGGTGTGTGAGGGACAGAGAGTGGAAAAGTGTGTGCGTATGAGGTAGCATGCAGGTGAGCGAGTGGGTGAGCATGTAGTGTGAACGTTTGTGTGCGCACGTGTGTGCGCATATTTGAACATTACTGAGTGTGTATGTATTTGAACATGACTGAGTGTGAGTACGTTGTGTGGACACATTTGTGTGTGTGTGTGTGTGTGTGTGTGACTACGTTGTGTGAACATGACTGTGTGTGGGGGGGGTAATGAGTGGCTGTCGGTGGGAGAGTGTAAGCACTGGGTAGTGTGGGAGAGAGCAAGTGACTGAGAGTGGCTGCGTGGATGTCTGTGTGTCCTTGTGCAGGTGAGAGTTTGTGAGAGAGGGAGAGGGAGTGTGTCAGTCCAGGAAGGTGGTAAGCAGCAGGTTACTGAGTGCAAGGTCAGAGTTCAAACCCACTGACTGCTCTGCGGGAGAAAGATGAGGCTGCCCACTCCTGTTTGTCTGCACGGCAGGTGGTCGGGCGGGCTGCACACAGTGGGACGCCCTGGTCGGAACCCAGGGTCAGAGTTCAACCTGGTGAGGTGGGCTTTTTGCAAACTGACCCTGAGACCCCCCTGGGACACAGGTGGGTGCCCTGAACCAGCACTGCCCCATGCCCACAGGTGCTGGCACTGGGCTGTCGGGGGTGGGGGTGGGGGGGCTAGATTAAAAGGTGGGTGGGTGGAGCCTCAAACGGCACCGCAGTCCCTCAACTGGGATGAAAACGAACTGGTCTGGGGTCTCTCATCCCAAGCTGTGTCCCCACTCCATGCCCCCGGACGCCTTGTTATCTGCACACCCCCTTCCCCTATCAGCACTGATTGATCTGTGCTGGTCTACTCTTGCTGGCAAACTGTAGCACATGACCGGTGAGCATGCCAACTGGCCGCAGAGGGCCTGCCCAGCTGGAAAGACACCCGGCTGGCGTTTCTGTATGAAGGCTGGTTCGGCACACAATGTGAAAGTATGTGCTTGACCAACCTGGACTTTTCTTTAACGAAACCTGAATTGAGTTACTTATAGACTTGTGTGTGTGTGTGTGTGTGTGTGTGTGTGTGTGTGTAGGGGGGATGGTCAGGTACCATGGGAGGCCCCTTTGAGAACTCCACTCCTTCCAGTCCAGCCTCCTCCCAGTAGGATGACGCCTGCATCCTTCATAGACATGGTGACATTCTGACTGTCCCTAGAAGGTGACTTGCAGGTCTCCTGGTGTGCCCCGCTCCTATGAGCTGCCTCAGACCCCCAGGAGTTCCCGACCCCGTCCTGCTGGTGGCCCCTGTAACTGCCTTGTGGCCCTCCCCTGACAAAGGTGCTTGTGAACCACTGCTTGTGGTCGGTGAGGGGCGGAGACAGAGGGACCTCGGGCAGGACGTGGCACTGAAGGCCAGGCCATGGGAGCCACTGCCCCTGCACAGAATCTGAATTATAGGGCCTTTGATTTTAATGCTGTTTTTTCTCCTTTTACCCCCCTGAAGATAATGATTTTTCCAGAAGGTACTTGTACCAACAGGACCTGCTTAATTACCTTCAAGCCTGGTATGTACTTAATTATATTTCTCCTTGAGAGTGGGGAAAAGGTTAAGATAATAGTTTAGAGGAAAACACTACGCGTTAATTTTGGAGTTTGGTTTTCTTTGGAATTTGGTCCAATGTGTTGCATGTCTGCAGGAGGGAGAAGTCAAGATTTCAGAAGTTTAGCATGAGGTGGGGGTGTTGACTCTGGGGTGGGGTGTCGGGGATTTAAACTTGGTCTTTTCTCCTTTGGGGCCAGCCCAGGTGAGACAGGGCAGGCGGAGTCTGGGGTTCCACCAATGGTCAGACATACCTCCCCCCCACCCCCTGACTAGCTCAGTATGCATCCCGTGGGAATCTGATCCCAGGTAGGACACCAAGTGTGCGTGACAGCCCAGAAATAGGCAGGGTGGTCCTCCTTGGGACTCTGGGAAGAGTTTGCAAGGAAAGTGTTGTCCTACCTCCTGGTGTCTTATGAAGGAGAACTGTTGAGCCACACAGCGAGCAGATGGGTCCTGGCCTCTGGGCAGTACCTGTCGGCACTGGGGTGCTGGGCTGTGTCCCTCCCAGGGACAACCCTGGTTGTCCTTTGTGCTGGACCTACCCCATGGCAGGGTGGGGACCAGCCGTGGAGACCTAAAGCTGGTTGGGTGCAGGGACCTGAGAGTGGTAGGTGGAGCTCAGGCTGGGGGGGCCTGGGACCCTATAATGCAGGCACCACCCCTCTCTCATGAGTGCATTCATCAGCACATGATCCACAAGGTCCCTGGGGCACTGACGGCCCACCCACAGGCCCACCTGGGAGAAAAGCTTGGCAGTCTTCACCCCAAAAGCAGCAGTGGGGGAGCTCAGGGGTGGGGGGTGGCGCTCCAGGAGCCTCCCCAGTGGGTTGTGAGGGCACATGCCTGGGGACGTCCCCTGTTTTTCAAGCAGGTTCCCACCGAAGTTCCACTGTGTCCACAGAGGACACCCACAGGGGCTCTGCTGGGAGGTGGGGGTGGGGTGGTGGTTGGGAAGGCCAACTCCTGAGGGAGCTAGAGCTGGGGTGCTGCCTCCGCAGGGGCGTTCATCCCCGGTGTGCCCGTGCAGCCCGTGGTGTTGCGCTACCCGAACCAGCTGGTGAGTCGACTCTTCGGGGGCAGGGAGGGAGGGCAGGAGCAGGGGTCAGGATGTGCCCTGTCTGCTGAGCCTCATGTTCCAGAATACACCCCAGGGACCACTCCTTTACCCCTTACCCCTCCTAACCCCTCTACCTCCCCCTCCTTCCCTCTCCCAGCTCGGCCAGTCGTTGGGTATGCATAAGAGGAAGATTGAGTGGGTGCTGGGGTACGAGCACATTGACAAGCTGGAGTCACATAAGGGAGTGAGAGGGCGCTGTGTGGCTGACTGGAGCTGGGTCCAGCCTACCTCCCACCTCTGCACCACACCTGCTGGTTAGGGGATTTGGGGCATCCCCCAGATGAGGGCAGGCCATGGAACCTCCCCCAGGGGCGGGGTTCTGAGAACTCCCCCAGGTGCCATGCTGACTCGTACCTGGCAGGGTATTGCCCTCAGAGCCCAGAGTCGCTTGGAGCTCCCTGTGGGCGTTATCTTAGGGCTGCCTGCATGTGACCTCCAGCTGCAGCTCCCTGCGGGACCCGGGTCCTCTCCCCTGGATGGCACTAGTAGCCAGGGGCCTGGCACTGAACCTATGGGGAGGGAAGGATGGACTGAAGCGGCGCAGACAAGAGCAGCCTCGCTTTCTGTCGAGGGGGGCAGGAGGAATCACAGGCAGGGACCAGGGTCGCGCCACCAGGAGTTCCCACCCAGGCCAGTGGCAGGTGCCCTTGTTCTCAGGCAGAGTGTGTGGGCAGCAAGTGGGTCCAGCAGGGCTGCCCCCAGAGGGTGGGCAGGCACAGCTGGCAGGAGGGGCAGTCACAACCAAGACAGGAAGTGCATGAGCTGGGGTGGAGTTGAAACAGAGTGACTGCGTGACCAGAGAAGACCTGGGACCACACAGTCCAGTTATAGGGGTAAGGGACCAGGGAGGCAGAGGAAGCCAGCAACAGGCTCTCAGGAAAGGGCCAGATGCTAAGAGGACACACAGGCCTGCCAGTGAGGTGTGCCCCCTCCTTTGCCCTGGAGCACACTTGGGAGCGAGGAGACAGTCAAGTATGCCCATGGGGCCCCAGGATGTGGCAGGGACTGGCTGTGGATCTGCAGGCCATAGGGGCTGCTTCAGGTACTTGGTGGAGGGCATGCATATTGGCTGCCCATCACGGCTAAACCCCTACCCCTCTTTGTCACCCCCAGGACACCATCACATGGACGTGGCAGGGACCTGGAGCGTAAGTCAGACAGCCCATCACCCTGCCTGTCATGCCACCCAAGGGAACCGGAGAGTGCTCCTGACCTTTGCAAATGGGGCCCTTCTCCCCACAAGACCTGATGCTGCTGGACCCAGCCATGGGGCAGCAGCCAGACTGCAGAAATGTGGTAGAGAGAGAGAGTGGGGGGAATTGGGCTCCAGAAAGGGACCTTTCCATTTTTGGTCCACACAATCAAGACGGGGTATGGGTTTTCAGGTCAGAAACTTGGGGTCCAGCCTTGAGCTTGAAGTGTCTGCACGAGGGTGGTCAGGGCCCAGGCAGGGTTCTGGGCAGAGGGCGGGTCTGGCTTCCTGAACTGGAGGACAATCTAATGCAGGGCTGGATGAGGAGCCCCCACTTAATGAATACACCCCCTCCAACACACACACAAACACACACACACTCACACTCTTTCTCCTAACCCCCTCCCCATCATTCGTTGGCTGGTTTTTTGTTTTTCTTCTGTTGGATTTTCTTTTTTTCCTTTTAAAAATCATTTTATTGGGGAACTTGTACAACTCTTACCACAATCCAAACATGCATCCATGTGTCAAGCATATTTGTACACTTCTTGCCATCACCATTCTCAAAACATTTTCTGTCGACTTGAGCCCTTGGTATCATCTCAGTTTTTCTTCTCCCTCCCTCACGAACACTTGATTGTAAATTATTATATTTGTTGACCTGTAATTCCCATATCATATACACTTCAGTAATTTGAACCCATTAAGCAGCCATGCTGTCATAGCGATTTTCACACCATTTCTTCATTTTAGTACTCCTTGTCAGCTTCCCATCTCCCCCCACTGTAACCCCAAGAAACCATGAATCCAGCTACTGCCGCTGTAGTTTTACCTAAACTGAATTTCCTGTGATGAAAAACAGCCTTCTCCCAACAGTTCCACAAGAAAACACAAAGCAGAAAATAATAAGGAACTAGGACAGATTTAAGGTGGATAACCGATGGTCAGATGTTGGATTTTACCCAACCGTCATCAGCTCCCCACCCCCAATCCACTTTCAGACCCACGCTTTCTAATAGGAGGGCTTTTCTCGCCCCAGGTACATGGTTGGAGGGGTGTCTCTGGAGGCTGAATCCGCCCGCACTGGGGCTCTGCAGTGACTTAGGGGCTTCCCCCGACACCTGTCCTGGTTGGGTACTCACAGTACCAGGTGTAGACCAGAGTTGGGGCTTCAGTCTCCAGCAGTGCCCCTTAGAGGGAAGGCGGCCAGAAACTGCCCCCTCCCCCGGCACTTAGTGCTCTCTTGGGAAAGAACCTTACTTTCTAACCAGTGTGGTGATTTCTCACCCATGAGTCTCCTCTCCTGCATGCTGTTTTAGGATGGAGATCCTGTGGCTCACTCTGTGCCAGTTCCACAACCGGGTGGAGATTGAGGTTCGTACCATCCCAGGGGACATGTCATCTGGATGCAGCACTGCACCCTGTGGCTACAGAGAGAGAGTTGTTTTTTTTTTTTAAGATACAATGTTGCATGTTTGCATTCAGGCTAGTTAAGTGCCTTATGGATACAGTGTCATTTAACAGATACAATGTTGCAGGTTGCTGACTGTATCCTTATGTGTCTTATGGATACAGTGGAGTGCTTCAGGCATAGAAACAATGTTGCACTTCATCTAGCTATCTGGTTGTGGCATGCTGCCTGACCCAGTGGGGTGTGTCCAGATAAAATGTTGTGTGGCCCCAGCATCCACACTGTTTACATGTTGTCAACACACAGAGCTGCCTCCTTACCAGCATCTCATGTTTAGGATCCTCTCCCTTAGAACCTGGTTCCTTCCTTCCCACCAGATTCTGGAGAGCAGCACAACCATTTCTTAGCCATTCTGTGAGCCAGGGCAGGGACAACAGCTAGGCACCTCTGGTACTTGCTCAGGCTCTTCCATTGGTGCAGTTCTGAGCTATCTTTCCAACCGTTCTAATCTTGCAGGTGAGAAGTCATCTGGTATTGCAGCATCCCTCCTGAAAGTTTTGACTCTGCTCAGGAAGGTTCTGGGGCACTGGACTTCAGAATGCAGGAAAAGGGAAGATCAGAATTGGAGTGAGAGCACTGTAGGCTGTTCTGGTGTCATAAGTGCCCACGTTAAAGAGGGCAGGGTACCCTGAGCACAGACCCACCCTCCTGGCACCCATGCTCACTTGTGTGGCAGCTCGTTTTCATATCAAAACACAGCACCTGTGACCGAGACCACTGGTCCCCTGGGCCAGTTGTTCGCTGTGCTATGCCTGGCACACAGCCCTTGTGGTGCTGTGGATGCGGTGCTGGACTGCTGGCTCCAAGGTTGCTGGTTCAAACCCACCAGCCACTCCTCAAGAGAAAAGCTGTTCTTGTCAAAAAGATTGACAGCCTCAGGGCGTGTGTAGGGTGTGTGTGAGTCGGAATGGACCCATGGCTGTGGACTCAGAGCTTTGTCCCTGATACAACACAGGACCTTTGCAGATGGGCGTGCACATGGCTTATATTACGTAGCAGACACAGTCCCGAGTGTGAGGGGAAAAAGGTGCACCAGGAACCCTTGAACCTCCAGCATGGAGGGAGTGGGAGCTCCCGGGGAAGACCAGGGGCACTCAGTGCCTGTGTGCGTGCACACAGTGTGCAGGTGTGCGCTGGTGGTTATGTGTACATGCCTGTGTGTTTTTGAGTCTGTGTTTCTGCCTTTGTGTGAGCGTCTGTGTGCACCTCTAAGTATGTGTACCTGCCTGTCTCTGTGAGCCGGTGTGTGGGACATGCCTGTGCGTGCTGTATGTGTATTTGCCTGAATGTGTCTCTCTAGGCCGATATGAGTGTGTGTGGTTGTTCATGTGTGTGCATATGCCTGTGTGGGATGTATGTGGACTTGCCTGAGTGTGTCTCTGAGTCTGAGTATGTGTGTATGCATGCACAGGCATTCCCCCGTGGACCTGTGTGTGCAGGCCTGTGTGTTTATCCATGCCTGTGTGTGTGTTTCTACAAGCCTGTATGGACCTGTGTGTATGCATATACTTGTGTGAGCCTGTGTGTTTTTCTGTACTTGCCTGAATGTATTTCTTTGTGTGTGTGTGTGTGTGTATACAGTGTGTGAACATGCCTGTTTGTACCTGGATGTGTACATATCTTAGAGCAAGCCTGTGAGTGTGGGCACATGCCTGTCCGTGCATATGCCCGTGAGTGTGTGCCTGTGAGGGCAGGGAGAGCTTCATGGACTGAGCGCAGGGTCACAGTTGCTGAGGTGGCCTCTGTGTGTTGTCCCCACAGTTCCTCCCGGTGTACCAGCCTTCGGAGGAGGAGAAGAGGAACCCAGCGCTGTATGCCAGCAACGTCCGGCGTGTCATGGCAGAGTAAGTGGGTGCTCCCTCCCCCATCCCTGGCGTGCCCCAGAGGCCTCTTCCACCTCTTCCTCCACACCGTGCCACGTTCCCCCCTCACCGGCTGCAGTCTGTGTACACAGGGTCTCTTCCAGTCCCGTCCTCTGGGTGGGAAGACGTGTCTGACCCTGGATGTGACATAAACTACATATGTGCCTTTGGTCACTGGGCCTCCGCCGTTCCGAGTGAGTTCCAGGCAGAGTGCTGGACTTCGACATACCACCGGGCTGGGTGGGCTCGGTGAGCTGCCCTGGGGGCCCACCGGCATCAGGGCTGTTACTCCTGGGGTGGGGTGGGGTCATGGGTGAGGGCCGTCTGCCCCTGGCTGTCAAGTACCCACTCAGTTGGCATTGAAGCAAGCTCATGCCCCCCCTTTCACACAGCGCCTGCCTTGTGACGCATGGAGAGAGGGTACTCCCCGGACTTCTGTGTCTGATCCAAACCTCCCTCCCGTGGGTGGAGCTGTCACTGAGCTGGTACAGTGGATGCCCCTCCTGTGGGCATTAGGAGACTATAGGCATTGTGGTGTGGGCAGCAGGGGCACTTTTGTTTGAGTGGTACCATGCGTGATGGGAATTCAGAAATGGAGTCCTCTCCCCACTGTGCCTGACGGCCAAGGGCCTCCATTGACCTCCCAGCGTGAAGCAGTCTGCCCTGCCCTCCAGCACGACATGTCCTTCCTGTTGTCTCACCTCCCCGAGGACAGGGCCGGGCATGGTGTGTTCTGTGTACACACCATCCTCATAATTTTTAGGTTTGAGCCATTGTTGGTGGCAGTTGGAGAAACAAAATTCATGAACATGCATATGTGTACGAAAGAGGACTTTGTACCAAAGACTACTCGAATACTATGAAAACAACCCAGTCCAATCCTCTCTAACCCATACGTCTGATATTAGCCCATATGTCCGATATCACTCTATAAATTACTCTTCAGACTCAAGTAGCCACTCAGTGATGCTGAATGCAGGAAGATCACAGACCAGTGGTGGAAAGTCTTGTGGATCCAGTGGTGGTACAAGCATCTCAGAGCTGGCGTGGGTCTCCATGTGGCTCCTCCAGCTCCAGTGCTCTGGTGGTTCCTTGTGGCCCGTCAACAGGAATGACTCCTCAGGGAAAGTGTGTTCCAGCTCCAGGGAGAAAGACCAAGCAAAGAGGGTGGGTCTGGTCTCCAGCAAGCTACTTATTTCCGTTCTGCCTCCAGATGAGGTCATCAAGCTGCGACCAGAAGGACAGGTTAAACTCCACCCCTTCACTCTGCATAGTCTCAGGTTGACACCAGACGATGTCACGGCCACACTCTTTTCCACGTCACCGAGCAGGACATCTGTCCTTTTCCACACACGGGGTCTCTCCTGGCAACAGGTTCAAAGTCCATGAGACCAGGCTGGCCCTCCGTGCCTTGGGGGAACAC
>PVJH01034481.1:0-20577 GCA_004026705.1 Nesogale talazaci
TGATCTTACCCGTCATTGGCTGTCAAGTTCAGCTCACGGAGGCAGAGGGTCTTATCACATACTCGTCGTGTGTGCCACTCTGTTCGAGATCGCTCATCTCCAAGCGACAATAATGAACTTGCAGGGGCCTTGCTTGAATGGTCTCAATCTGTTACTTAATAAATGCCATGAGGTTGTTGAATAATACTGGCCGTAATGACCCAGGTTTTAAAGCTACTTTCATTTGCTTCTGAAGATCTAAAACACTTCAGTTATGATCGAAGACGACTATAGCAAAATTGTAATTATTTATGCACATTTAGTTATCGTATGCCTATCATCAATTTTATGCATGTTATCAGAGCAAAAGAATGTATGCATAGCTGATCACCGAGAAATGCCGAGCTGCTGTTATTTCTGTAGAATCATTTGAACGAGATGGCACGGTGGCATGGGCGTTAGTTACACTCTGGACTGCTGATAGGAAGGTTGGGAGTTTGAAGTTACCAGCCGCGCTGTGGGGCAGAGACCAAGAATTCTACTCCATGAGGAGTCAGGGTCTCCAAAAGCCAGAGGGACGGTTCTGCGCTGCTCCGCAGGCTCAGAATCAATTGGATAGCAGTGGGTTTGGGGGTCTTAAGGCTTATTAGCCTCACTGTTTCCTAAAAACTGATGACAGATTTCCAGTGTTACTTTTTAGTCCTTTTTTTTTTTCTTTTTCACAATCTCTGGAATTGCCCATCCATTACTCCATTCGAGTTTCACGTGCTGGCCTAGGAAGTCTTCTGCTTGGAACTGTCTTAAACTTCCCGCGGCCGAGGTGTGCCTTGTCTTCTTGGCTCCATAGCAGAATACACCTCACTCAGCTCTCTCTTCCTAGGGTAAAATTCCATGTTGGCAGGGGGCAGGGCACTCCATTTGTGAAACATAACCTTCAAGCTCCAAGCTAGGGAGAGTGCCTCGTCTGAGCTTTGTATTTTACAAGTGGCACCCAGGACCCAGGAGAGCAGCACCTCCCCAAAGAGCTGCCAACCTGTTACTGCCTCTCCC
Organism: Nesogale talazaci; assembly: GCA_004026705.1. Taxonomy (NCBI): domain Eukaryota; kingdom Metazoa; phylum Chordata; class Mammalia; order Afrosoricida; family Tenrecidae; genus Nesogale; species Nesogale talazaci. Next base: position 1,030 of record PVJH01034481.1, read on the forward strand.
AGGCCAACCTTTACAAAACCGTACTTAAAATGTTCGTTGTCTTTTTTGTGGGGGGTGGGGGGTGGGCAGAAGCATTTCAGAGAGAGGTAATGTTGGCAGAGGCTTTCTGGTGAACACTCCATTAGAAAGATATTATTATCGACTGGCGGAGGGCCACTTCCCTCCGATCCTGACGCAACGATAGAAGCCACAGTTTAAGACACGTCAACCACAACATGACTTGCTGCAACTCAGCATTGCTCTGAGCCTTGCGTGTGTCCTTGGCCCGGCCTAAGAGGCGTGCCGCCCCAGGCAGCTGGTCATCCCAGACGAATTGTCCGCAGCAGTAGCGATTCCATGCCCGCTCGGCCAAGAAGCATCAGGCATGGAGGTGCCACGGGTTCTCTGGGTGTCTCCTGCTGGGGCTACGTCCCTTCTCGCTCAGGTCTTGGAAGAGGAGGAAAGGGAGGCTCCCAGCAGCTCTTAAGTGTCGACTTCTTGCCCGACTGGGAGAAAGAGGGAACTTTTCCCTCCAGTAAAGAGTTAGTTTTGGAAGCCCACAGAAGCAGCTCCCCCCTGCCGGCGTCACCTCCACACAAAGAAGGGAGTTGGTGTCCCGCAGGGTGCTCTTTAGCGGGCCCTCACTCAGTTTGACGGAGGAGTGAACTCGAGTCGAATTCTGCAGGCACGCATGCCGTCGTGAAACCAACCCACTACTGCCAAGGCAATTGTGAGTCGGAGCCAGCCGGCAGGAGAGCGGACAACTGCCTGCCCCTGTGGGTTTCCCCGACAAACTCTTCACAGGCAGAGAATGCCGCCTCTTCTTGCCACCGCAGAACTGCCGACCCTGTGGTTATCAGTCCCACACGGAACCCCCAGGGCTCCGTGAATGAGGGGGTGGGCCAATTTTCATTTTCTCAAGAGTCACTCCAGTGACTGGGGTAACCCTGTCTCAAACTCCTCTACCACTGAAGAAAAGGAAGTCACAGCGGCAGCAAAACCCTCTGAAAACCTTTCCAGTAGCTGGAAGCTAGAGGATAGCTCCACGCCCACAGTTCTCCCTGTCCCCCGTTCCCGCTGCTGTCCACCCCCACCACCCCCCCAGCCATGCGGCCCACCCGGAGCGCTTCCTTCAGAAGTCCAACGACCAGAGCCCACCGCTTTCTTTTTACATTGAGAACGGACTTCCTAAGGCGGACAAGAAGTTCCTGTGGAGTTTGCATCCTGAAGTAGAAACTGTATTGTTTTATTTATTTTCTTTAGTGGGTATCACCGCCTCTGGTGGTCGTGGCGCTACCCAGCTGCCGCTGGATTTGAACCGCCAAGTTCACGGGCTGCAGTTCCGCACTCAACCACTTATGCCACCGGGGCTCAGCCTGAAACTGTATTTTTTTGTTTGGTTTGGTTTGGTTTTTTGGGGGCATCATTGCCCTCAGATGGTGGGAGTAGGAGGCCCAGCCTTTGCTCCGTGGAGCTGGAATCGAACCTCCATCCCAGTGGGCCGCAGTCCCGCGCACAACCACGACACCACCGGGGCTCAGTCTCCCGAAACTGTATTTTTAAGAGAAGCATTCCGCCATACTAGAAGTACCATTGGAATCGGTCATCTCAACAGCTCAGTTATGATTCTTCACACACTGTGCCCCATAAAGGAAGGAGATACAAAGATCTTCTATGCAGAAGGTGAAGAGTATTTGGGTGGTATCTCTGTTTTGCCAAGTTTGCTTCTAATACCATGTTGTCTTTTCATACTTTTTGACTTTAGTCTTAAATGTAATACTCCTGTTCTCTACAGTGTGTTGATTGCAGTGTGATGTGAGAGGATAGAAAAACCAACTCCAGAGTAATGACATCGGACCACATTACCTCCCCTATAGTTACTAAACTATCTATATGGTTACATATATGTAATAATTGTTAGCATTATTTAGAACTGCTTGGTTGCCACTGCTGTGTGTAAAAAAAGCTCCCAGGCGTCTTATGACCATGCAGAAGGCAACTAAACCAGTCCCCTAAATTTCATCAGTTGGGGAAAGGTGGATGGGGTGAGTCAACCCTTCCCAGCTCTGAACTCTGGGAACTGAGACGCGTTCTAGAGTGGTGGTTGTCACCGCGAGGCGCCTTGTGGGCCCAGAGCACGGGTCGGCGAGCCACGTGGGGCCCTGCCCGTGCGAACACGCGGCTCTGAAGTCACACTGAAAACACTTGAAGGTGATGATTTCAGAGCACGGTGGTCTCATTCGTCTGGAAAAAACCCGTTTCGGGCTCTTGAGTGAGTTTAACGTCGTTAGGAGGGACAGGACGGGCTCTTCAGTCTCACAGTCTGCCGACCCCTGGCACAGTGGATGGCGCCGAGAGGTCTGCAGTTCGAGCCCAGCAGCCGCTCTGCGAGAGAGAGAGGCTTTCTGCTCCCATAGGGTGTGCAGTCCGGGGCTGGGGTGCCGAGGAAGAGCGAGAAAGGACAACAGGCCGGGAGCTGGAGAGCAGAGGCAATCGAAGAATCCATCTTCAGAACAAACCCAGGCGTGCCAGAGCTGAGCTGCCTGCCTCCTGCAGGCTCCAGGGGAGAAGCCGTCTCCATGTCGGTCCCACACACTTTGGCTTATGGTCTTAAAAAAAATTCTTTAAATACTTTTTTCATCGGGCTGAGCCCTGATGGCGTGGTGGTTGTGCGCGGGACTGCGGCCCACTGGGTTGGAGGTTCAAATCCAGCAGCAAGGCTGGGCCTCCTACTCCCACCACCACAGGGCAGTGATGCCCCCCAAACCAAAAAAACAAAAACAAAACAAAACAAAAAATAATTTTTTAAAAACTCGAAAGGACAGTCCTACTCTGTCCTAGAGGGTCGTTGTGAGCCGAAAAGGAATTGATGGCAGTGCATTGTTCCTCCACCGGGAGAATGTACAGCTTCACGGAGTTCGCTCCTTTTCCCCAGAGAAGACGACGTGTTCAGTAGGTGGTATCAGAAATTGGATCAAATGACTTAAAGTCACACAACAAAGCGGTAGCATTCAGACTGTGGCGTCAGGCGTTTTGGAAAGCCTGCTGAAAGGAGTACCCTAACGCTGAGTTGTTTCGCAATGCTAGCCCAGGGGCCAGACCACACGGAATTCAATCACTAGCCTACACCTCAGTGAACCTGAACCATTAGCAAGGCCCAGAGGAGCCAGAAGAATCCGAGAGCCAGCCTGGGTCTTGGCCGCTAAAGGAGAATCGCAAGACCTCACAGACCCATGCATAATGAATGCATCGGATTCTAAAATGCTTGGTGAAGGGGAATGATTTAAGATAAGCTAGATAATTACTCAAGAAAAATGATTGCAGAGGAGCTGGTCGGTGTCCACATCCTAGGGGGTAGGTAAACATCTGGAGGCATCTGGGAGCCTCGGGCATGGGACCTCGGGGATTCATAGCTATTGCATGCCTTGCCATTAAACTGTGGCTTTCTGCGTTGTGTATCCTCAGAGGGGGAAAACTTCCGCTGGCCGAAAGAAAGAAAGGGCAAGTGTGAGAGTAGGGCCGCTGTGCTTTGGCTGAGGCTGGTCAGGAGACACAAAAGCTCCTTCTGAGCGGCTTGTCCAGGCAGGCCTGCGCCTCTCAAAGACTGGGAATCAGATTCTTTCCCCAGGGGGTTTCCAACTCGTTTGCACTTCAGAAAAACCTTTTCTTTCTCCTGCTGTTCACGCCCTGCAAAGAATTTTCTTCCAACCAAAGAGATTGTTTTATAGTCAGAGATCCACCCCCTCAGTTGTCCGGACATCAAAGAACTGTTTGGAGGAGACTGGGGGGGTGGGGGGTGGAGATGATGGAGCGCTTAGAATTTATTTTGAATGCAAACTTGCAACCTTAGCAAGTCCCCGCAAAGAACAGACACCCTGGCCAGAGGGCCAGAGCCTGATACAAGTGTCTTTTCTTCCGTGGTCTGGTCGTGGTAGGACAGGCCACAGTCAGGCTCAGATGAGCCAAGGGGCTCCCAGTGGACTCGTGTTTGGTTTGGTTCCTGCGTGGCAGACAGACTTACTTGAAGAGCTTCCTTATCCCACCAGCCATCTTGAAACCCGATGGACCCATCGGATGTTTCTGGTAAGCTTGCAACAAGGGCTGAGTACCCGTCCAAGTGGTTCAACACTTGGGAATTTGGGGTTTCTCCCAGGGCGATTGATGAAATCACCGAAAGTTGGGTGCCACATTCCCTGCTGTCGCTGGGGTGCTGGTGATGTCATCCCACGAAGAAAACCTCAGCACCCCGAGGGCCTGAACTCAGGCCTTGGCAGATCGATCCAGGAGGGACCCACTTTGGGCTTTAAATCGACTGAGTCAGGCACAGAGAGGCACGGCCTCCTTCACCTCACCTCTGCGGCCTGAATACACCATGTTATCATTGAAGGAACAAATGGGAACCACAACTTTAAGAGACCATTGTCTAGAAGTTAGAACAGGGACTGGTATTATTTTTAAAATTTAATTCTCTTGTTGCTACTGCTGAATATATGCCCAGTCAAACATACAACAAGTCAACAATTTCTGCGTGTACACTTCAGTGACACGGGTTAGTAGTCTGTTTCTTGTCCTTGGGGACATTTACAGTGTACTGTTTACAGAGACCGACAGCTCTCTCTCTTTCTCTCTCTCAAACCTATGGATGTAAACCCTCTGAACTCATTAATTTTTCCAACCTCTTCTGGAATTCATTTGCAGTTATCTACCTTTCCTTCTTAGACCAGATTAACAGCAACGAAAACAAGAATTAAGAAACATGGCATGATTTATAGGACAGATTTAGATAGAATCGTGCCCTGGGCAAAGTACACTCCTGCTATTTCCATCTTGGCTCTGTGGTTCTGGGCAGAGAGCGTCTTTGCTGGAGAAAACTTCCGATCGCTTCCTAGCCCTTTACAGTGACCACAAAGTAGTAGTTGGAAATAAAATTCCAAGAACACCAAAAGTGTTCCAAAAGACTTCCAATGGCGGCAGCCACAGCGCTCCCTCCGGGACCCTTTGCACACTCTTCCCCTCTTCTCCTTGCGGAATCCTCGTGGTCAGGGCCCCTGTCTTCAATCGCAAAGGCCTGCCCTGAAGACAAACCCGGTAAAAATGCCAGTCGGTGCATCTTTGCCCCACAGGCAGTCTTTCATATTTTGACTGTCCTCTGAATGAGGAAGACGGTCCTTTCCAGGTCATCATCAGACTGACTTCTCACACATGGTTAGCATGCTACATTCTATTAAGACAGAAGGCAGGAACTGCAAGATAGGCAGGCTCTGCCCAAGACCTTGATTCTGCCCAGCCATGCTAACTTGCCTGTGCCACCTCTGTGCTGATAGACATTCAATCACAGGGGCCTGTTTGTGTCACACTAGGACTGTGCGGGGAAGGGTCACTGAAGCGTTCCAGTGCTCCCACAGTTTATGCAGGAGACTATCCATGCCCGTTGCACTGATTCCGACTCCTGGAGGTCCTGCAAGGACGTGCTTGGCCCGGGGCACAATTCTACCTAAATCTGCCCTCTCCATCATGTCAGGTTTCTTTTTGTGTGTGTGGCGTCACTGCTTTGGTGGGAGTAGGAAGCCCTGCCTTGCTTCTGGAGAGCTGCTGCTGGATTTGAACTGTCAACCCTGTGGGCTGCAGTCCCCCACACAACCACGACGCCACGGGCTCAGCCCCATGTCATGTATCTTAATTCTTGTTTTTGCTGCTGTTAATCTGGTCTATGAAGGAAAGGCAGCTGTAACATAGCCCTGCAAACCTACTAAACATGTGCTAATAAGCTGCCAAGGAAACAGAAAGTCATGCTGGACCCCAAGAAAAGCTGTTACTTCCAAATAAACAAGCAAACAAAAGTCCTCATGAAGGACGTCCCATTGCCTCCCAAACACCAGTCTCCTCAGAGAACGTTCAACCATCGGCTTGAATCAACTGGTAGCTTCTCGCTCCCCCCCCCCCCCCCAAGAACTTTGCCTGGTGGTCTGACTCAGCGATGGAATCCTTCCTGATCAGACTCCCCCTCACGCTCACAGCAGTGAGCAGCCATGAGGAAGGCGTTTCAAATAATAAACTATCACATGATTCATGGCCTCTCACAAAAGTCTTAAAAACCAGGTGAACCAGAAAGTCCCGGCATTTGAGAAGCAGCAAGATCATTGTTGAATGCCATGCCGAAAAACCTTTGCTTCAAAGCCACTGGGAGAGCCAGCCCTCGTTCGCCCGACACTGGGTGTTAGCTGTCTCCATTGTGGGTGCCAAGTAGGGTTTGGCTGTGGGAGAAAATCACAACTTATGGCAGAGTGGACTAAGCAGGTGCAGTCATAAAGAACTTGACTTTTGATTCCATTGTCTCTGCCAAGACAGGTGGTTTGGTGGAAGTATGGCGTCCTGCCAGACAGGCTCCAACTTCAACTTCCCTTTCGAAAACAAAACAATAAAAATAGAAACCAATGCCCAAATCTGGCTCATTCTCCTGAAGGCTGATATTGCTTGAAAAACTGGGGCTTCTTCCCTAGTGACATTAATATGGCTCAAGCCCACATCAGCTGAAGAGAAGATTACAAGGTCGGTTGAAGGTTGAGCTTGTCCCTTTAGAGCTCTTTCCTCTAATCCCCTGTGTAAGCAGTCCTGCTGGCGCAGTGGTTAAGCGCTCAGCCACTAACTGAAGTGGTGCTGGTTAGACCTACCGGCTGCTCTCAACTGGGAAAGACGGGACAACAAGCTTCTGCAATGAGTGCAGCCTTGACACTGGGGGGCCCGTGGTTGAACATGCTCTGAGGAGGCTGGTGTCTGGGAGGCAATGGGACGTCCTTCATGAGGACTTTTGTTTGCTTGTTCTGAAATAACAGATTTTCTTGGGGGTCCAGCATGGCTTTCTGTTTCTTTGGAAGCTTATTAGAACATAATGTTTTAAAAAGGGAGAACACAGTGTTTAGTAGGTTTGTTAGGCTAAACGATATGTTTGGTTGGTAGCTTGGTAGAACATAGTGCCTATCACCGGTCAAATGACTGAATATAGGATGCCCACCACAGGAGAGCCCTTTGCACGGTGTCCACAGTTAATGATGTCACAGGAGAAGGCACGGAGAGCCTTCTAGAAGGAGCGATGACATCTTTGATGGAAAGAGCTCTCGGGAGGTTTGGATTTGAATAATCTTCTTTGCTTTGTGACTCTGAGGAAGATGGTTTCACCTCTTTGAGCCTCCTCATGAACACTACAATGGGACAGAATACTGTCGCACCTGCCCGCCTGAAATGAAAGCCTGTGTGAGAAGGATTTGTGGAAATAAATGGAAAACTATAAATATCAGGCATGATTATTATTAATAGTAGTCTTGTGCTTCCTCCTGAATTGCCTAATTTCTAGAAGAAATATTATTAAGGGTGAGGATCATTGATTTAGGCCTCAGGGACATTATTTGAATCCAATTGGCAACAGCCTGAGATAATTTAGTAAGGGCAATTGCATTGTTCACCATTGACTTTTTTTTTTTTTTCTGGGCATCACTGCCTCTGGTGGTCATGGGCGCTACCCAGTGCCACTCCTGAGAGCCGCCGCTGGATTTGAACTGCCAAGCCCATGCTGCAGTCCCGTGCTCAACCACTTACGCCACTGGGGCTCAGCCCCTCACCATTGACTTTTTTTGCGGGGCGGGGGGCATCACTGCCCTGGTGGGAATAGGAAGCCCAGCCTTGCTCTTGAAGAGCTGCTGCTGGATTTGAACCACCAACCCTGTGGGCCACAGTCCCACACACAACTACTATACCATAGGGGCTCAGGCTTCACCATTGACATTTTATGGGCCAGAGGACTGGTTATATGGAGTTTTCTAGTTGCCCAGGCAGCCGTGGTGCCTTGGAGAACGACTAACAAGGCACAGGTGCGGGGGGGCGGGGAGGGGCATCTGGGTTCTATTTCTGCCTGGCTGGAGCCAGGGTGAATCCCTCGTCCTCCCTGGACTCTTCTACCCTGGGAAGCCCGTCCCTGAGCTTCCTGCCATGGTCTCCAAGGAGACCGCTGACACGAAACAGCTGCAAAGTGTTTGTCCTCAAAGTCCGAGAGGTCCGAGGACCGCACATCCCACTCTTAGATATTGCCCCCTTTGGAAACTCTGCCACAGATAAGTGCTGCTGCTGCCCTTGACAAATTGCTCAAAAACGGTGACATGTCAGCTTCCTGTGCAGCTTTGCAACCTCGATTCTAAGAGCTGGGAGGGAAGGAGTTCAAGGTCGTAAAAAGACTCGTTGACTCAGTTCATTATACTCTGCACCTACTGGTCCCAACTTGTAGTTCTTTGAAGTTTGGCAGATAAGATCCTAGAGCCTGCTTGGAAATTATCCCACAAATCCCTGAGACTCCAACTTCCCCATCTGGGGAGAGCTGGATCCAAATGAGAATAAAGCACATTCGAATAGAGGGGTCTTAGTCATCGCTCATATCAGGTAGTTATGGTCCTGCAGTCACTTTCAGACGAGGGCTCTGCAGTGTGAGGATCTGTGTCCAGTAACTGAACTCATCCTCTCCCCCAAAACTAGGTAAATAGTGGGATAAAGGTAACTATGGTTACCTTTTCTCATCTTTTCTCCTTACCAAAACCCTGCTATGATTAAACACACGTAGCTTAGAGCTCCTTTAGAAGCAAACTCCATCCCTTTCAATCCTTGCATGGAATGACCATCTTTTTCAATCACTGGTGCTATCCAGGGGAGGCAGAGGGAGTGTGTTGGTGGACAGGATGGACGAGGAGAGAGGGAAATCTTTTCTTTTTTATGGGCTTTGGGGCAAGTCCTTCCTTTCTGAAGACACTTCTTGAGGACAAACTTCTTCTTCCCAGTATCGAGTAAAGGTGACCGAGAGATGTCTGCAGATCCTTTGAAACTCTGTGAAATTAAGGCAGGGACAGACTCCCCGTGTCACTGTTACCCCCATGAAAAGGAAAGCCCAGCCCGTGATGTTTTGGGTCACTTCCAGCGGCCTCGTCTGATGTTCATGGTTCTTTTTTTTTTTTTTTTGACCTTTAGCTCCTGATATCTTTATACATTTATTGAGGCTATTGGACAAAGTCTTGAGAGCCTGAACAGAGCATGGTAAGGATGAATGAGTTAGGCTTCATCTCTAGGGGTTGGACTTTTGGAGCATGTGCTTCAAGTAAATAGTCCAGGTTTCTTTCTTTCGTTACCCTGTTGTGGTTTGGCAGCCTGGGTGGCAAGAGGGTTGCGCAGCACCTGGGTGTTTATTCCCGACTCCCTTCCTGACTTTTGTGGTTGTTCTTTGCTGTCAAGTTTCCTTAACTCACGGTGACCCCATCCACATCGGACTGCTGTGATGTACAGGCCTTTCATTGGCTGACCCTCAGAAGTGAACAGCCAGGCCTGTCTCCCTCGTCTGCTTCCCCCAGAAGCTCAGCACCACAGAGGCACACACGCCTCCCCTGATGGATGGGTGGGTGTTGGCTAAGCACGGGATCCGTTGGTCAGGAATCCAACCTGGTGACATCTAAGCTTAAAAATCATGGGGCTGAGCCCCGGTGGGGTCGTGGTTGTATGCGGGACTGCGGCCCACTGGGACGGAGGTTCAATTCCAGCAGTGGGGCTGGGCCTCCTACTCCCACCACCAGAGAGCAGTGATGCCCCCCCCAAAAAGAAAGAAATCATGTGGGAGAAGAGATTTCTACCACTGATCCGGACCCAGAGTTGATTGTTTGCTGGCTTTATGATCGTCTTCTTCGAAGTGGGATATGTGACAAAAGTTGTTTGTGCTGCCTTGTTGTTGACGACGATGGGTTATGAATTGGGTGAAGGTTCCCAGAGCAGATTGTCAGTTTTGCCTTCGGGAGTCAATACACATTTTGTTTCAAGGTATCCTTGGCAGTCACATCGAGGAACTGTCGCTATCAGGCTTCCTCCCTGTGTTTCCCGTTTCCATCCCTCCTTCTTTCCTTTGCCCTCCAACCTCTGTCCTCTGATAAATACTGCCCTTTGGTCGTCAGGGTTGGACTATTCTAACACGGGAGTGGAGTCCACTCCCAGACTAGAAGAGGGACTCGGAGCCATCGTCTTAGAGGCCCCACCAGTCTCTCATAGGGGTTTTTAGTTTTGTTCCACATCCTTCTCCAGCTTTTGTCCAGGGCCTTCTGCTGGGATCCTTCCCAGAGCACTTGATAGTGGTAGCTGGGCACTCTCTCGCGCTTGTGTTCTCAGAGTTGTTGGCACTGCCCATTGGTCCATTCATCTAAAGACAGAGCCAGAACTCTACAGGGAAAGTATGGGCTCAATAGAGTACACGCTAAGTCATTGGAAAGCCTCCCGGTGCATCCCCATTTGGTTAGCAGCTGAGCACTTGACAGCTGCACCACCAGGCTGCACTTGCATGCCTCCACCCACACATTGTTGTATGTCTAAGCTGAGAGTGCACCCAATGGAGGCTAACTGAGGGGGAAAAAATAACAACTCCAAACCTTCATTCGAGTCACGATAAAAAGGGGTCTTTTTGTTGTCATTGTTTTTAGTATAGAAACTTAAAATTTTCCATCAGCATCGAAAGAAATTGGAAATTGAAGGTGAGGCTAATGTAGCTCATAGCAACCACTCGTGAAAAACTTATTTTTAATTAGCATGAGATTTCGTTCTTCGTGTTGTTATATAATGAGTAATGCTAGATAAGTATACATAAAACTAATGTGTTCCTGTACACATATGTGTGCAACATCTCCCATCTCACCACATAGCTTTATACAAAAGCAATCACCATGAGATGGCGGTGGTACTTTGTGTGTATGTGTGCCTGCACACCAAGGATTGAAAAGGGTGTTTTGAATGAACACATGGAGAACTGAACATAGATCTGATGAGAAAGAACTGCAAACACTGGTCTTCAATCCTTTGAAGCTGCCATATATACTCATCTATAAGCTGAGTTTTCCAGCAAATTTTTTTAATGTAGTTTCTGTGGTAAAACTAGGTGCCCTGCCTGATAGGTCGACTTATACTTGAGTACATAGGGCACTTACTCTCTCTGAAGTAATCTCGGGTTGCTTTTGTTGATCCCAAAGCCCAACTCATTCTCTGGCTTTTGCACTGTTACCTGTGGTGAGGATGGTCACATGCAAAAGGAATAGCCTCCGTAGTGCAGGTCCCTCTCTTTACTACTCTCCTCTAGCTCCTCCTCCCCTGGTGGGAAAGGGTCCCCGTCTAACCTCCCCACCCATGAGTGCTGGTGCGTCTTGCTGCAGGTTGGATCTGAGCCTCTTCTCTAAGCTCCTCCCTCCTGGGTTGTGGGCTGCCCCTCTCAGAAAGAGCTTCAGTCTGCACACTGATCTATCTTTCTGCCTCGCCTCGTCACTTTGGGTCATTTAAGCTGTAAGAAGATCAAATACTTCCTCTCCCTGTGATTATCTGTTGTGACTTCTAGCCCCTCCTTTCTCTGCTGCTCTTCACTTCGCTGAGGGCTTCTGTGTCCAGGCCTGTCCCTGTGCACGGCCCTCGCTTCACAGTCTGCATTCAAGAAATGTTGTCAAACAGCCAGCATTTTGTTCAAGAAGTCAGGGGGTCGCCGCCATTGTTCTCTGCTTTCCGTAGCCCCAAGCAGCAGGCAGCGGCAGGCCAGGCTGCACGTCACAGCATCCCACCAGAAACGATTCTTTTGCTTCCCTGTCAAATGGGAGGCTGGGTTGTGGAGAAGGGCCAGAAATCAAAGAGAAGCATGGATGGGCGCCTGTCGTTTGCACTCCCTGGTAAAGGCAGCTTCCTAGAGGATGTCCCTGGCAGAGCTTGAGGAAGCCTTACAGCTCACGCCTTCGCAGCGGGTTTAGAAAGAAGCTTCCAAGCAGAGGTCCTTGCGCATCCAGAAAGCGTGCTGTCGAAAAAACACATTTCTTCTCTCTCTCTCGAGCTGTGGGGTTAGTCTTTTTTCTTCTTTTCTCTCTCCTTTACCTTGTTCATCATTTGATCTTTCCAGAGCAGACTAAGTCAATGGTCTTTTTTTCCAGAAGGATATCTTTTTCTGATTTTTGTGTTTCAGAGCGTTTTCTGATTTCATTGCTGTGGTGCAGCTCAGGGAACTATGACCCTCCCTAGCAGGCTAAGTGTCCACAGAATAAACGGCCCCTCATCAAGGAGAAAAAGAAGAGGCTTCTACCTCCCATAGGGGTGCGTCTCGGAGACCCACGGGGGCTGTTCTGCGCTGCCATGCAGAGCCCCTGGCACTCTGAATCGGCCCAAGGACTCTGAATTGACACACACGTCCCCGCCCCCTCCCCCGCACCGGGTTCGCCTGTTTCTACTCTTATGGCAGTTTGGGTGCCTCTTACCCCACATGGAGTCTCCAGCCCAGAGAGCTGAACTGCGGGTGTGTTTCCAAGAGGAGGATTAAACATCGTATCATATTGCTATTTTCATCGTCCTTGGCTCAGTAAGGCATGCTGTGACAGACCATTGGACTCTCTCAAAGCCACGGCCTTAAATCCTCTCCCAAAGGAGTGTTAGGTCCTGTTTAATATCCGCTCGCTTTGCTGGGCACTGACGGCGGAGAGCGGCTACCGCAGTCATCTCAAGTGGAAGGCGATCGGCATTTCTTATCTACTTCCATAGGTTGCCAGTCTGTCCATGCCAAGGGATCCCACGAGGACCCGACAGAGCTCTGCTTTGCTTGGCATGGACTAGCCCGCACCGCACTGTGCCCACCGGGGAGCGCCCTGGGTGGGGGGTCGGCCCTCGAGATAAGGCGGTCTCTGGAAAAGGGCTGCGTCTGGCTGCTTCCAGAAGCTCTCACAGCTCTACAGGTGAGAGAAGTTAGAAGGCGAAAGGGGCCCTCTCTGGGGCTGCTAATCTTTGCTCCGGGGCGCCATGGTCAAAGCTGCCACTTCAACGGGCAGTGCTGATGGAGCGGACCGGGGCTGGGAGGGCAGCAACCGCCCTGCACCCTCCCCCTTGCCACCCTGTTGGCCGCCCTTGCCCTCCCCCCTCCTCAGGTCCTTCTGTCCTTTTGTTGGACTGCTTTGAAGTGCTTGTGTACTGATCTCGTTTACAAAGTCAGGGCTCTGAGCAGCAGCGAGTGGGAAGTGCTCCAGGTGTGCTCCCGCCCGGGGCCTGTGAAGAAGATGGATGAAGGATCTTTTGTTTCTGCATATTTCAAAGCCGCAGGAACACCCCCCACTCAGGTCCCGCTCACTTCGCCGCCTCTCCTTCCCTCTGACTGCCTTCCAGCCTCGAGGACAGGGAAGAGCTGCCGCTCTCCGTTTCTGAGACGGTGGCTCTCGACGGGTGCAAAGCCCCATCTCTCTCCCTCCAAGCGGCTGGTGGTTTCCAACTGCCGACCTCAGTTAGCAGCCCAACACAAAGTCACGATGTCGCCAGGCTCTTCTCCATTTCCCTCGGTAGCTTTAGAGACTATTTCCCTGCATTGCTACAGTATCCAATACAATATTGTATCCATTCTGATGGATGAGCCGAGAGAGGCTAGAGACATCATTCTCCCCCCTTTTTTGGTATTTTTTTGGGGGGTGGGGAGAGGCATCACTGCCCTCTGGTGGGAGTGGAAGGCCCAGCCTTGCTCCTGGAGAGCTGCTGCTGGATTTGAACCGCCAAGCCAGTGGGCCGCAGTCCCACACTCAACCTCTACACCACCGGGGCTCAGCCCCTATTCTCCCCCTTTTGAGTATATTTTCTACAGAGAATTTTGAGTATATTTTCTAAAGAGAATTTTCTCCCAAATTCTCCATCAACTAAAAAGCTTTACTTTTGAAGTTTTACCTCTAAAGTTTAGTACAGACTCTTTCATTAGAAGTCTTTCAGCAGCCTCGGCCCAACCAAGATTTCTGTTTATATTTTAAAAATTAATCCACATTCTCATCTTTACCCCAGAGGGAAAAATATCCCTAAAAGTCAGGAGTCAAGTTCTGAAGGAATTCAACAGGACCCAGTTGTGTTTCTGTTCTAGGCCTTGTTCAACCAAAGGGCATGTGGCGTTGTGCAATTCCAATGAAGCTCAAAATTCCACCAAGCCCTGTGCCTCACGGATAGCGGAGTCAAAATCGTAATGCCAGCTTCATTTTCTTGAGGTCAATAGCCCGCAGAACCGTCCTTTAATAAAGCCCCTACCCCCACCCCTCACACCCAGGTCTGGTCTCTCTGAGTGCCATCAGAGCTCCACCAGCCGGCACGTTAGGACCAGAGAGCAGAAACGACCGTGTTCAACTGCAGCTGCTAGCAGACTAGCGGGGAGCACAATGTCATGCTGAAGGTCATATCCGTGTAGAATGAAAGAACCCAAGTCCTCTCCTTGCTACCCATGGGGGAGGGGGAGAGCACTGTGCAGTCTTGTATGTCACCGGATGTCCATCTTCTCAGCATTCGGCCATGTATGGAAGTAAAGAAGCCGTAGTGTTTTTTCAAAAAGAGCCCTCCTGGGGCAGCTGGTAAGCGTTGGGCTGCGATCCAAAAGGTTGGCGGTTCAAACCAGCGGCTCTACAGGAAAGAGGGGCGGAGCGCTGCTTCTGTAAAGAGACAGCAAGGAAACGCTCTGGGCCTGTTCTGCTCCATCTGAGGGTCTCTGGGAGCCTGGATCCGCTCACAGCCACAGGCGGGGATTCTCCATGGTCGGCACTGAGGGTGGGTCGTTTCCTTTGAGAGAGCAATTGTGAGGGTAAGAGTTTTGCTGTGAGTGTACAACTATTTTGCCTATTGATTTTCATGTGTGGTTAGGGTTATAGATCTTTGTTGTAGTCCTTGTCCTTTATTCTACTTTCCAAGGTACCCAGTGTTAATAGGTAGCTAACGAATAGTAAAAAAACAACAACAAACCAACACGTGTCTTCCTTTGGAGCCCGTAGTTAGTCTGTAATTATATAATAGCTAGACTGTGGTTCAATATTTGCAGTCTCCAGAGTCTTCCCAGCGTCATTGGTGATGGTTGTTCTGTACCGTCACTAGCTAGCAGCTTCTGATTCTACATCATGATAAATTCCCAATGAACATCAGTGTGAAAAATGTTTTTATACTACTCGCGCCTGCTCGGATTCCTGCCAGCAGAGAGGTGTCTTCTTGACGAGTTCTTGTTGATGCGGTTGGATCTGTTCCTTCTCATCGGGACCTTCTCAACAACAAAACGGGACACTGCCCGGCCACCTTCTCTAGCGTGCCATGACTGAGCCCATTGGTCTGTCAGATCACCTCATGGGAGACCTTCCTCTCTTTGACTGACCCTCTACTGTACCAAGCATAATGTCATCCTCCAGGGACCAGTCCTTCCTGATGACATATGCGAAGTACACTAGATGAAGTCTCGTGCTTCGAAGGGACATTCTTTGCTTTACTTCTTCCAAGAAAGATGTGATTATTCTCCTGGTTGTCCACAGTAGACATCACTAAGGGTGTGGCTGTCACGTAGTCTGGTGTCAATTTGAGGATTAAGAATGTAGGGATGGAGTCTAGCCTGTCAATCTGGAGATAGCAACTGAGACTTCTGTGTGGGCATGGCTTTCTCCTCAGAGTTCTGAAATCTGGCCCTTTTCTCCCCTTGGAGATGAGAGATTTATGGCTCAGTCTCTTGGAGACGATCTACTGATAAGACACAAGGCTGACTCCCTGTAAGACATCCCGGAGGAGACGCCACATGGGTTTACCCTGATGGAACCAGACCTCTGAAGCCAGAAAAGCCACGTAGAGTCTCCTGCCAGTGCTGAGATGCTTGAGAAGCCACAGAGAGGCCCCTGCCAGCGCTGAGATGCTTCTACCATCACTGGATACACAAGACTGCATCCATGGCCTGTGATTGTCCTGGTGTCATTGCACGTGCTTCATGAGTCTGTAGAGGATGTATGGATTCGTTTTGGGCATATGGGCTAATATCGGACTTATGACTTTGGATTGGACTGGGTTGGGATGTTTTCTTAGTGTACAG
Organism: Nesogale talazaci; assembly: GCA_004026705.1. Taxonomy (NCBI): domain Eukaryota; kingdom Metazoa; phylum Chordata; class Mammalia; order Afrosoricida; family Tenrecidae; genus Nesogale; species Nesogale talazaci. Next base: position 16,892 of record PVJH01034481.1, read on the forward strand.
CTGCTCTTGTATATAAACCTCTCCCTTAGATACACATGCATGTTTATGAATTTGCTTCTCTAGTCTAAGCAGACTAACACAGAGGGTGTGCCGAGGTGACATTAAGGGGGGTGGAAGGGGGGCACCAAAATGCCTGTGCATGGACTTTCTATGAAATGTTTCAGCAGAATCTTATTGTGTCATATAAAAACATTCCTGTAGTTGGTTACCACAACCAAAGCATGTTTTCCCAGTCCGCCCGGCAGGGATCAGTAATGCCTACAAGGCTGGAACCCTATGCTGACACACGGTGTGCATCTGTGTCTGCTGTTGTCAGTGGTTCTCTGTCCCTATTATGCTTTCTCGCGTGGCTTCGTCAGTCCTCGTCACAAGCACACGCTGTTGTGTTCATTGCTGCAGGCATTACGACAGGAGCGATTTTGTCAAGCTCTCTGCTGTGTTAGCCCAAATTATGAAGCAACTGGTATTTGTGAGCCTGCATCAAGAACTTTGGTTTTTGAGAATAAAGTAGTACTTAGAGGGAAAAAAAGACAGAAACCCAAAAAAGAAAGAAAAAGAGACAAATCAAGAACAGCACCCTCCTCCCAGTTACTACTAATAATGCAATCCAGGCTGGAAAGATCTTAAAAAAAACAGTTGTGGGGCTGAGCCCCGGTGGCGTAGTGGTTGTGCGCGGGACTGCGGCCCACTGGGACGGAGGTTCAATTCCAGCAGTGGGGCTGGGCCTCCTACTCCCACCGCCGGAGAGCAGTGATGCTCCCCACCCAAAAAAAAAACAAAAAACCCCAGTTGTGTTGTGAATGTCCATCACATTGGAGAAATGTTACATTTAGGTAAGTTACAGCCATGTTATCCCATGCTAGTCTGTGACTCATATTGCTGATAAACATTAGTGAGGATCCTCCATGGTCTGGTCAGGGGGAGACACCCACAGGTCTGGGAGTGACACCTTAATTACTACCCTGGGGGGCACCAGTCCCAGGGGCAGTACCCCTTACTCCCACTGTCAACTCCGACCCACAGAGAGCCTCTGTCGGGCTTCCTGTCAATCTTCGGGCCAGGACCAAACCCCCAGAACCTCCGCTGACACCCCTGATGGGGTATTCAATGCTCCTTGTCAACTACTGCACTCCGGCTTCATCACTTTGTCCACTCCTCTCCCTGTGCAGTCTCCTCGTGTCTCCATCCCAAGCTGATCTTTGTCAGCGGGGGCGTGGTCGTGAGGAAACAGCAGACTTTCCCTCCTCTTCCTGCTCTTCCTCCTCCTCCTCCTCCTCCTCCTCCTCCTCAGTCTGCAGCCCCAGCACCCTGAGCCTCTTCTCCCAGGTCTGCCTCTCGCTCAGGGGACGCCTCGCCCGCTTTCATGGCCTCAGCTTCGGGCCGGAGAGGGAGAGGGAGAGCGAGTCCCTTCGGAACACTCCTCCTTTTGTGCCCCAGCGGCAGCGGCGGCGTCTCTGTGAGGTGCTTGGAAGGCCTCCAGCCAGGCCTGGCAGGGCTCTTTGATACTATCTGACGGGTGGGTAAGAATTTCGGGCGCCTGGCCAAGATACACCCGGCCTGTAATCGTTAACTCGGTCTGTAAACAGTTCAAACGGCATGGAGAGGCCGGCAGTTCCTACTGCAGCAGCAGCCTTTCATCTCTCGCTCAGAAGCGGGGCGTCCAGCACTGGCCCCCACAGCTGGCCATCCAAGCCCCGGGGGCTCTGGGCACAGACCAAGGCCCAGGATGTGCAGGCACAGAGCGACAGAACCTGTCCTGGACAGACAGCCAACCAGCTTTCCAGTGGAAAAAGCGCGGGAGCAAGGGGCGGGGTGGGGAGGAAGGCGGAGGGGGGTCTGACCAGGAAGAAGCGGTGGGAAGAAATGGTCGTCTGGAACTGCAAGTGTCTTTGATCAGCGAGATGCCCTACCCACCCACATGCCCAGAAGGCTTTGCACCCTCACTGGACGGCGCCCCCCCGGGTCCCCAGGAGTCGGGGCCTGGGGCAGAGCCCTCTCACTCAGCACCGCCAGGCCACAGGGCAAAGCTCAGTGCTGCGACTGGAGGAGCCCAAGAGAAGCAGCCTCCCTGCCAGCCAGAGGCTCCCTCACCCAGAGACCCGCACACAGGGAGCTGCCACCGCCACTGGGGCCCTGAGGTGCCCACCCTGTAAGGTGCAGGATGGGAGTCTGCGGGCTCAGAGCAGGGGAGGGACTGCTGTGCTGCCCCAGGGAGTGTTCTGGCATTAACAGAAAGAGCAGGAAAACATATTCCCGCACAACTTCTAAACATCTTAGTCACGGAAGACCATTCTCTGGTAACATCTTAAAGATGGTCAGGGACTAGCAGGCTGCAGTGGCCAGAGCGGTTGGTTCCGTTAGTCCCCTGGGCCCAGGAGCCGGATTTACTCGAGGGCACCGTGTGACATCAGCACGTGGGGTGAAATCCTACCTGCACCAGTGTTCCCGGCAAGCATCCAAGTCCTGGGTTTTGCCCCCTGTACCAGCATCCCAAGTACGAAGCCTCTAGACGGTTTCTTTTACAAACACAGAAGAAGAGAACCCAGGTGGCACGCTGTCGGGCCAGGGGTGGGGAGGGGACCATGCTATGGCATGGAGTCGACTGGGGCTCTCAGAACTTGTTATTTAGGAAGCTTGTATCCCTGGCCCCTTGTTTTCCATCTTGTCCAGCCTTGGCAGGGGGGAGGGGGTCCATCTTTTGAGTCCCCATACATTTTCCTGAAGTGATGGCTTTTTAAAAGCGTGAATTAGGTAGAAGGTCCGTATTTCAGACCACAGAAAGCACTCAGCAACCCCACCCCGACCCCCCATTCTATCCCACTCTCCTACCTCTGGGGTCACTTCCCCCCCTCAGGGCCTCCGCCCTCCTTGACGGCGGACTCTGGAGCGGCCAGCCTGCTGCTCTGGGACTTCATCTTCCCAACTGCGTCTGCCTGCCTGCTCTTGGGAGCCTCCAAAGTCGATTCCCTTTGCTACACAACTCTTGGGGTTTTGTCCTTACAGCAGCGACCTGACCCAACACGTGCCCTTTGCTGATGGACGAGCTTCACTCAGCACAAGGTGCTTCAGGTCTGCCCGTGTCGTGGCCAGCCCGCCCCAGGCTTCCCCGTTGTTGGGGGGCGACGCTACAGCATTCCCTGGTGTGTGTGCCCCCGGGTTTCTGTAGCCCTTCTTCTCCTGCTGGGCGTCTTGCCAGGGTGGGCGGCACCGTGATGAACACAGGCGTGCATCTGTCTGCTCTCGTGAGGTGTACGCCCTCCTGTGAGGTTCCTAGGTCAAGCCATCTCACTTTCCACAGTGGCTAGACATCCCTGGACAGCCTTTGGATTTGAAGCCTGCCTCTTTCCCACCAGGCTGGTTTCCTTGGCCAATTCTCCACGTAGTGTGGGAGACGCGGAAGAGGCAGAGCCGGAGGAGGCACACGCTTCCACCATGGGCTCTGCTGCTGGTTCACCTGGCTGCCGGGGATGGGGAGCAGAGCACTTCGGTTCTTTCCTCTTTACCACCAAGACTTTCCCAGATTTCACAGGAAAAGCAGCTCGACCTTAAAAAAAAAAGAAAGAAAGAAAATGATCATGGTTCTTTAGAGGAACCCGGCAGTAAAGCAAACAAAATCCAGTTTCTTTACCATTTGCTCAGCGTTGTTATTTGTTCATGGTAAACAGGAGAGTGGTTATTTGAAAGCA
>PVJH01034482.1:0-20576 GCA_004026705.1 Nesogale talazaci
AATAAAAATAAATATTTATCGCCTTATAGCTCTGAAGGGTATGAGTCTGAAGTCAGGTTGTGGATCCTGTTGTTGATTCTTCCTACGGGAGTTAAGGGGGACGTTATCTCATGTCATTCTCTAATCTTTGAGTGCTGATTTTCCTAGACTTGAAACCACTCCATGGTCTGTCAGTGTCTTCACATAGCCACCTCCCTTCTCTGTACCTCTATGGATCGCTTCTGACTTATAGGTACATAACTCCTATTAGAGTAGGACCCACCATACCCAGTATGACTTTATGTGGCTGCTGTTGGGTTTGGTATCCTCTAATGGTTCCTGAATCACAGTGGCCTTATGCACAGTAGAAAAAAATACTGTATAGTGTTAAGTCATTTTCTCAATTATTATTGTGTTATATTCTATTATTGTAGTCACTATTGTGTTAAATTCTATTGTTGTAGCCAATATAGCTTCTTATGAGTCTTCCTCTTTTTTGCTTATTTTCTACTTTCCAAAACATGATCTCCTTTTCCAGTGATGAATCTCTTCCTCAAAAGGAGTTCTGATGGCCTAGTGTTTTATGATTTGGGCTGGTAATCATATGGTCAACAGTTTGAAACCACCAGGCATGCCATGGGAGAAGAATGAGGCTTTCTCCCTTCATAGAAAGAGTTATAGTCTCAGAAACACCTAGAAGGTGTTCTATCCTGTACTATAGGGTTGTTGTAAGTCAATAGCACTGAATTTGGGTATTTGGTTTGAATATTTAAAAAGAATGTGTGGGGCATTCATTTTTCTTACAGAATGTGTAAATTGTGGTGCTGTGGTTCTGCAGCCAGCAGTCCCTTGCTTTTCTAATTCCTTAATCACAGCCTCGCCATATTCCAGGAGGATTCGTTCTAAAGTGCTGTTCTCTATGTGGTTCCTGGAAGCTCAACTTAAGGGCTATTCACCTAGTCTTTTCAAACATCTTAAATGCGAACCCTTCCTTCTTCCTATCCTTACTAGAATGGCTTCAGTATTTGTTTCTGATCCTTGAACAATTTACATTCAGGTAAAAGATATCTTATAAGGAAATTCTTTAAGGATTGCTCTACTGATAAAGCTGCTATGTATGTGTGGGGGAATAAAAGCTACTGGCAACATAGCAGTCCTCTCAATTGTGAGATTATGGAGGACATGACCTTGTCTTAAACACCTGTTAGTACTCAGTGCCTAGACCAGTGTTTTGCAGTTGGTGGGGCCTGATAAATCTGTTAAGTTTCATTGCATTTAATTGAATTGCCTGAACAATTTGAGCCACTCCTAATAGTGTCATATAATATAGTTGGCAAGCTCCCAAATTCTGATAGTTGTTTTATATGATAAATTGACTATATTGTCAGTGTCTGAAATGCTTTGATCTTAAAATTTCTTCAGAAATCTCAAATGCATGCCATCTGGCTTCAGTGACTCATGGAAATTTAATGTCTTAGATTGTATTCACCACCTGTTGTTTCTTTTTCCACATTTGTACTCTTGAATCATATTTGCTTTCAATGAAAAGAAATGATTTAGTAAAAATTCAACATTTATCCTGTCAGCAGTGATCAAAGACAGAGTGATAGAAATAATTCAACCTTCCCTTGATACTTAAAGGCTCCTGTTCTCTCCAGTGAGTGTGTGATTGCATTTTGAGTTCTTCAGCCCCAGTAAGACAGATAAGACAAGAGTGATTTTCGATCCTCAAAGGAGTTTTATATAAGAGCATGTTTTCTCATCTAAGTTTTACCTGCATGTGATTTTTATCATCCCTCTTGCATTTTAGCAGGTTGTACTTGCAGTATTTCTGAGTTGATATGCCAACCTTTCCACGATTTGCACTTCCTCTTATGGACACTTTTGATTTTAATGTTTGATAACACGGGGATTTTCAAGGTTTCTCATCTATAGATCAGCGAGTAGACAATAAAAGAGGAGTGCTACTTCCTGTACCTATGTGAAAGATTTTTCTAGCAAGCTTCCAAACCCAATAAATGATATGCCAATTACAATACTGACTTTCCTGCAGTTGACTCTTACTCTTAGTGGTCCTCTGCATATCAGCTTAGCACTGTGCAGCTTGAGGTTTTGAATGGCAGGCTTTTTTTAGAAGTTGATAGCCACATGCCTCTGGGTAGACTCAAACCTTCAACCAAGCACATTAACCATATGTGCCACTCTGGGACTCACTAAAAGACAAATGATATATTTTAAGCATGAAGAATAGAGAAGTGCAGAGATAAAGAAAACCTCTACTGTAGTTTGTAGTGCATTTCCTTGCGGTTTTCTTCGCTTTGCCTTGATCTATACACTGGCTTCATCCTTAGGGTGATTTCTTCTTAGTTGCAAGATAGTCTTTATCAGCAATGATAATCATATACATCCTTGCCAATCCTTTGAACACAATTATTATGCTTTTATTATCATTGGATCTCTAAAAGGGTGTGTTATTCTAGGTTGACTAAGGAAACAATTTCATGGACCCACATATGTGTAAGAGATAATTTTAATACAAGAGCAATGGAATACTGAAACAAGATTCCAGTTCAGGCCAGGTCAAGCCATTAGTCCAATAATAGCCCATATGCCTGATACCAATATAAAAATTCCTAATCAGTCTCATACAGCACATGAAATGACATGAAAAGCAGGAAGATTCATAGGCCAGTAGGTGGAAAGTCTAATGGATCCAGTGACAGTGTAAGCATCTCAGCACTGGCAAGGGTCTCCATGTGACTCCTTCAGCTCCAGGGCTGTAGTTTAGCTCCATGTGTTTTCGCAATAGGGATGTCTTACTGGGAGTGAGTGTGTGTGTGCCTCCAACAAGCTATTTATCGCCTTTGCTCCTTCAAATGAGGTCATCAAGTTGTGACTGGATTGACAGGCTGAACTGTGCACCTTTATTGTTAAGTCTAAAATTGACAACAGATTATATAGCCACAACAGGGGGTGAGTTTACACCCTATGCCATGGCATGAGTTATACTTCAGGATCACTATACAAGGAGGGATGTGGGCAAACAAACCTTTGTATTTCTTCTTCCTAGGACCCAGTTTTACAGTGTGGTCAGAACTAGATCCCAGGATCAGCACAGATTCAATTAAGCAGGGTTTCTACTACTCTCAAAACAAGAATAACTCCTACACATATGAATACATTTGGTCTACTATACATATGTGCATATTTATCCTGTTTTCTCTGCAACAATAGAAAGTTTGAAAGCAGAATTAATTGCACATCATTATTATTGATGTATACCAGCTAGTACAAGAATCCTAAAGTGGTAAATCTTGGTTTTCTATCTATATGTAACTGATTTATTTGGTTTGAAATGATGCAGTTTTTACATTTATTTTATGCAACTCTGAGCCAAGATTAGGCAATCTATAAGTAAATCAATAAACATGTGTTACATCTTCCTGTTGTTTGCTAAGAGAAATAGCAAAGAACTTAGCCTATTTACACTCACTATCTATCTCAGCATCAATTCTGACTTATACTGACCCCTTTGGACAGAATGGAACTGATCTTTGGGGTTTTAAATCTGTAGGAAGCAGGCAATCCAATCTTTCTCCTAAAGAATGGTGGGTGACTTTGAACTTCTGACTTTGTGGTTAGTACTGTATTCATTACCACACTAAAATATTTCAAGGCAATATTTGAAGATTGCTTTGAACTATTTTAAAGGGCTGATGTTCCTTCAACTCCAACTTTCAGCGTTTTCCTTACTTGTTTGGATGCTCATCATGGCTTTCTGTTACCACATCAACAGCTATACATGTTTCAGCTCACCTTCCATTCTTTCAGCACTGAGAGGCCCTCTTCATCTGCTGATCCAACTGTTACTGAGAGTCTATGATGATCGCAAGGTAACTAAAGCACATGGCTTGCTTAGGATTTCACAACCTAGGTGAAGGCATGTGTATAAATAATAAGGTGAAGTATGCTAGGAGACACAATCATAGCACATAAGAAAATTACCTCACTCAGAACAAGGAAGTCAAGTAAGTTTTCCCAGAGAAGGATGCCTAAAGTCCTTGTGGCAGTGATGTGCTTATGTTAATTTTATGATTGAAATGTAGGGGTGGAGTCTAGCCTGTTAATCTGGTGATAGTCATTGAGTAGCCAATGAGGCCTCTATGTGGGCATGGCTTTCTCCTGAGACTTCTGGGAAATCTTGCGATATTTCCCTTATGAAGATGAGAAGCTATCTTCTCCAGTGGTTGGGAGTTAGTCTCAGAGACGATGAATCATGGACAAGACAACATGGCAACATCCGAGAAGCTGGAGGAGCCAGTAGAGAGACCACACAGTTTTGCTCTGATGGAGCTAGACTTCTGAAGCTGGGGTGGCCACATGGAGACCTCTGCAAGGGATGAGTTGCTTCTGCTGTTGATGAACCCTGAGTTCTGGAAGTGAGGAACCATGGGGAGATCCCTGCCAGTGCAGGGATTCTGCAACCACTGACTTGTGACTTCATGAGTCGGAAAGAGATTTTATAGACTGATATCGGGCAAATGGGTTAATATTGGACTTTTGACTTTGTACTGGACTGGATTGGGATGCTTTCTTAATGTCCTATTTTTATTATATATAAACTTTTTCCTTATATCGATATGTGTGTCTATGAAATTTGTTCCTCTAGCCTGCCCAAACTGACACAGTCCTTATGGAAAATGCTTAAAAATAAGACACATGAAAAATCGTAGTGGTCCGAGGAAACAGCTTGTCCCTAACCAAACTGCAAACCCCCACGATCATCAGTTTGATCTTGATTTATAGAATATGACTGCTTACTAGATTTCTGAAGCTATAAATCATCATGGAAGCAGGAGGTCTATTCTTTCTCCCATAGATGGGTTCTAATCATCAACCTTTCAGTTTGCAGCTTAACCCATTGCACCTCCAAAGCTCCTCAATATGATCATAGGTCACATGCAGGAATCTAGCATTCACTGAATTATCAGTAGATTTCTGTAACTCTACAAGTTAGTGTATGTGAGAAACTGCTAGAAAATGAAACTTGTATGGAATGAGGGTACCAGACCTGGAAGAATCTTGAGGACTTGATAATAAGTTCGGATTTTATTATGAAGTTGAAAGAGCAATTGAAGTACACAATGTGAGAAAAATGTTATTAAATATGTTTTTGAGGAAGATCACTGTGATAGTTGTATGAAAATTATGCTTGCAAGAGGCAGGTTGGGAGTCTGGAAGTCTTTCATTTTTCTCTTTTCATTCAAGAAATATTTGTTTAGTGATTGGTCGATGAATAAAATTCATCAGTCTCTACAGAAAGGGCATTAACAGTGATGCTATTTTGTAATAGCACAGACATGAAGCATGCAATACATGAGTCTAGTTGTTTCTACCAATTCTATCCATTTAATTCTGTCAACAATCCAAAGGTACTATTATTATCTTTGTTTTATAGAAATGGGTACTATTATTATCTGTGTTTTATAGAAAAAAGTGACCAATTGGCTGCATGGTAAGTAGCTTGACTAGTGACACACAGATAGTGAGTGGTAGGATGAGAAATTGAACCTACTCATTGCAACTCCAGAGTCCTTGTTGTTAAATATTGCTCAGTGTGGCAGTCATTGAATTAGTGCCCATGGAGGTGTCCTAGTCTCTGCTCAAAGTTCAGAATTGAAAGTGTGGTTGCTTCTAGATCTAAAGAAGTTAGTGGTCTACTAGAGATATAAACACCCAATTAAAATGACAATACAGTGAGAAGTTGCACATTGCAAGAGTGTGGCAGTGATAATTTGTTCTCCTTTTGTGGGCTCCCATAAACTGGAAAGAATGGCAACAGTTGGGCTTCTAACCACATGGTTTTGAGTTCGCATCTCAAAAGCACCAGTGAATCCATGGGAAACAGAGGAGGATTTCTCTTCCTTAAACAGTGAGTCTTGAAAGCACACTGGGGATGTTTTACCCTGTTCCATAGAGTTGTTAAACTCTATGAATAAACTCGATGGTAGTGCATTTATTTGTTTGGAATGGTAAAGAACCTAAGAGCGTACCTGATCTCAGGAATTTCACAAGACTCTGTACTGCTCATATTGCACTTCATCCTCTCTGTAGTTTGGTGGGTAACCCTGAAGAGGGAAAGCAAAACAATAGTTTCCAACAATAACTGGGGCATGCTTTTTAAATGGAAATGGAATTGACATAATTGAAACTGAAGATAAAGCTTAGAGCCAAAACAGAGAAGATGGACTGTATGCAGAGGGGTTGTTAAAAATGTAAAATTTGGTTGCATTACTTGTGAAGTTTCAAACTTGTGAAGGCTAAATACTATAATTTTTCCATTTGTTATGCATTTTGATTCTGAAAAGAAAGCTGGCTTGGCCTATCTCCTATTATAGAAAACTTGCTGTCAACCCAGTTGTCTAATGTAATCTATATGAAGCTAGCTATGTCTGTATGCCCTTCTTCCACAAAATATTGTATAACTAGTATGCTGGTAGTAGCAAACTTCACCATCTTTGTAAGCTAATGAAATTGTGATTCACCCAGTTATAAATTTTTAATCATGTCAGTACTTAAATGGGTATCTCCTTAGCCTGCTGTTTTCTTTTTCTCTCTAAAGATTTAAAGTGGATGGAGAATTAATTTAGCTGCTCATTTGCCCCAGAGATAGCAAATATTCATGCAGAAGATGTTATGATATTAAACATTTTGCTTAAAAAGAAGAGTAGAATAGATTTATAAAAAGTAAGTAGAAAATATTTAGATAACTTACTTGGTAAATATTAAAATGGAAATATTTACAGATGCCAATAATTCCCAGAGTATTGTTGTTGTGGTTACTGTTCTTAGAATGGTCAAAATCTTGAAATCAATGATCTAAGAAACTTATTGTTTATGTTAGGACCTAACTGACACTGCTAAAGTTATTAGTGATTCTGAAAGGTCTGAGTACTTGGCACCTAAGGAACAATTTTCCTAGTAGATACAGCTCCTTTTTACAGAAGAGCTAGGAGAAGTCTGGGAATAGCTTTCTGCTCAGGAGGAGAAGCACTTTAGACCCCTCTAGGTCTAGGCTTACAGACTGTGTAGAGGCTGAAGGGAGGCCAGTGTCTACTATGACTTTAGAGCGTTTCTCAGAAAAGCATCTCCCGCGTGGGATCTCTATGCCTCTCTAGGTGGTCACACATTCTCAACAGTTAAAGTACTAAATGAAGAGGTCAATAAAAGCAGAGGATGCTTTTCTCACAAAGTGTCCATGATAATGCAGTCCTGCCTAAAGAGCACATTAGCCTAGATTAGCTCATTGTCTTTGAGATGAACTTCAGTACAGTTTTCCTTCAGTGGGAAGAAAAGGGGATGATATCACAGCAGGCAAGAAGGTAAGACTGGAAGAAGGGCAGCTGGGTCCCGAAAGGAGAAAGTGAATCACTTTCTGTTCTTGTTGCCTTCTTGTGTCTTCTGAGCTTAGTTGTGTACTGAGGTTCTGACTTCAGCCTCCACTTACAATCGTTTCTCTCTTATGCTAGGGAGCATAACGTCCCCCAACAATATCCAAATCTTGAGCCCCAGAACCTATGAAGGCTAAAGGAACTGTATGCTATGTTCGAAGGCTAAAAGAACTTTGCAGAATCAGTAACAATTTTTTTGAGATGGGGATATTATTCTGAATTCTTCAGATAGACTAAATGTAATCACTAGACTTGCATGGGTTCTCAAACTACAGCCTGTGGGCCACAGGTCCAGGACATTTATCTGCCTACCGGGTGTTTTTACCTCTGCTGCCTATCCTGCTTAGCAGCCAACTCATCCTGGATCTATAGTGAATTTGTTCAGAGCTTTATTTTTTTTAACTATAGCCCAGCCCTCCAATGGTCTGAGGGACAGTGAACTGGTCCCCTGTTAAAGAGTTTTATTTTTTTTAACTATAGTCCAGCCCTCCAATGGTCTGAGGGAAGTGAACTGGTCCCCTGTTAAAAAAAAATCAAGGACCCCTGCCCCTGCATCTAAGTGAAAGAGAGATGCAGGAGGATCTAGGTCAAAAAGGGAAATGTTATAATGGAAGTGGAGCTTGAAGGTGCCAGGAGCCAAGAACTACAGAAAGTCACTATAATTAGGAAGGAAGGTAGATTCCATGGACACCTGGATTTTAACTCTGAGAAGACTAATTCTAGAAGTTTCATCTTTGAAATTGGAAGCTAAAAAGTTTATATTGCTTTTTAAAAAAATAATTTTATTGGGGGTTCTTACAGCTATGATAACAATCAATACATCATCTGTAGGAAACACATTTTTACACATGGTGTCACATTCATTTGCAAACATTTTCCACTTGAACCCTTGGTATAAGCTCCTCTTTCCTCTCCCTCCTGCTTTTAAATAAATCATTTTATTGGGTACTCATACACCTCCCCTCACGATCCATACATACATCAATTGTATGCAGGCCTCATTTGCACACTTGTTGCCATCATCACTCTCAAAACATCCTCCCTCTACTTAGGCCCCCAGTTTCAGCTCCCCATATTTCCCTTCCTCCCTCCCCCACATGAACTTTTACAAATCACTATTTCATATCATACACTGTCCAATGTATCCTTTCACTCATCTCCCCGTTGGCCATGCCCTAGAGAGGAGGTTATATGTAGTTCCCTCCCTCTATTCCACCATCCCTCCACTCTCCAAGTATTACCACTCCCATCACCCATCCTGAGGGAACATATATCCTAAATTCCCCATTTCCAACTCCAGTCTACATTCCTTGTTCTAGCCTGGAACATGATAGTGGGTGGGAGGAAGCATCTGAGAACTAGAGGAAAGATGCATATTTTGTTATTAACTACACTATACTTTAAACGACTCATCTCCTCCCTGCAACCCCTCTATAAGAGGATGTCGCTTCATCTATTGATGGACTTGGGATCGCCAATCTGTACTCCCCCCTATTTATAATGATATAATTTTAGTTCTTTGATGCCTGACACCGGATCCCTTTAACACCTTGTGGTCACATAGGCTGGTGTGCTTCTTCCTGGACTTTGCTGTTTCTGAGCTGGATAGCCGCTTGTTAATTCAAGCCTTTAAGACCCCAGATGCTATGTCTTTTCATAGCCGGGCACCATTAGCTTTCTTCACCACATTTGCTTATGCACACATTTGTCATCAGTGATCATATTAGGAAAGTGAGCATGCAATAATACTTTACTTTTTAAAGTATTGAAGAGCAAACATTTCACGTTGAGGAGTAAGGTGCACTTGACTCAAGCCAGGGGATTTTTCAGTCACTTCTTATGCATGTGAAAGTTGGACATTGAATAAGGAAGACTAGAGGAGAATTGGTGCATTCAAATTAAGTTGTCGGTGGAAAACACTGAAAGAACAGTGGGCATCCAAAGAGTCAAATAAATCTATCTAAGAAGAGGTATAACCAGAATACTCCTTAGCAGCAAGGATGCTGAGATTTTTCATCTCACATCCCTTAGACGTGTTATGAAGAAAGAATTGTCCTTGGGAAAGGAGATCCTAAGATCAAAGTGGAAGGGCAGCAAAAAAGAGGAAGGCACACAAGGGTATAGACACAGTTGCTACCACAGCAGGTTCAAACATAACAGCAATTTTGAGACTGGCACAGAACTGTGTAGGGTTTGGTCCTGCTGAATGTATGGTCTACTTGGCAGCACCTAAGAACAATACCACCAACATGTTTATGATAGTCTGGTATGGCAGTCAAAGGACCTGAAAAACCTAACAATGCCCTTGGCGTCTTGTTCTCCTTCACACTGCATCCTCCACCACCATGTCTTTTGAGGGTCTCTTACTCAGTGAGATAAAGCAGAGATATTGTTTCAAAGTCAAGTTTTCATATGTGCAAAAGTAGAGTAAAAGCTATTTCTTCTGAAAAACTGAGGAATCAGTGGATGTCTGGTCAAATTTGCAATATACCACCAACAAAGTGTCAGGCAAAAAGCAAAGGCAACTAAATACATAAAGTAATGGAGGAGTTCTAATTGGCAATAAAAATAGACAATCAAGAATACTTATAGGTCGGACTGAGATACGTGTGGTTTAGTGTGCTTCCTGAGAGAACTAGGTATCAAAGTATAGTTATCTTGGGTCACATCGCAGGTATAACAATTTTTAGATGAATAGTTGCAAGAAATAAAAAAAGGAGAAGAATACAGAAATCAGAGTTTAAAAGGAAATTGTTTTGATAGACTTTTGCTTGAACAGTTGATCGAAGCCCACATCATGTCCCAAAATAGCTGTTCAATTCAGATTTCTCTTAGAATTTTTACTTCGCATTTGAACATGACACAGAGCACACTTCTAAAAACAGGAAGCTAGAGTGACTCAGATTCCTCCCATAACCATTGTCAGTGAGAACTTCCTTTGGTCTTTAAATGGGAAAAGTGCTTAGAGTCTTAAGAAATACTCGAAGATGTACAATGAAACATAATTTCCTGTGGATATTCATCATCTTTAGTTCCCAACTACCACTTTGAGAAGAGCTTGTGAAGCATATGATTGCTATTTTGCAGAAAACTGAGGCTCAGAAAGGTTAACTGATTTGCCTGAAGATATAAACTTGTAGGTAAAACTCAAGTTATAAAAGTTATTATTACCTCATTAAGTTCTTACAGCATGAAACAAGTAAATGGCATTTTTCTCATTGCAATATTGGGAAAATTAAAGCTAAATTGGTGAAGCAACCTACTTAGCAAAGTGAAAGCTTTTAATGATTCATTGCCTTTTCATTCATAAGCACCGGTACTGCCAAAAGAGTTTCTTTCCTCTATAAAGACACAATTAATAATGCATCTCTGCCCCTTCATTTCTTCTACAACTGAGTCCAGAACAAGATGGTGAGTGGAAGATATCTGCTGGTGCAGTTCTGAGGCCTTTCCTCAGCTGAGGGACCATCCAGGGCCTGAGACAATGCTTAGAAGAAACTTCTCCTCTATGAGTAAAAGAGATGTCCTTTCTTCAGTCACTGAAGAGTATGGACATTCTGTTTCTCAAGTTTTGTGAGACAGAGTCAAGTGATGTGGTGGCACTGTGTGGCCTGAAGTGGACATTGAGAATGGGAACATTAATCAAAGAACAAAAGCAGAAAATCCAATCCTTTGATTTTAGGCTCACATTAAGAAAGAATGTAAGTCCAAGAAAACAGTTTCTCTTCAAGTCAACTGCATCCATACCCAGGAGTGAAGAGTGACATGCTCTCTGCAGTTCCCCTAAGCATTTTCCAAAAAAGCATTCCTCAGAATGAAATTTGGTGGTCACATAACTTAAAAGGTATCATCAGCATTTCTTTAACTTGAAAATTCTGAAATGTATTTCGACACATTATAAGTTTTGGTTGTCCTGGAAGAAGCTTGTTACATTTTATTTAATTCAACCCTCTTCAAAGTTAATTCAGTCACATAATCTCTCTCCCTCATAATACCAAATACACTCATGAAATAGGAAAACTTCCCATAGTCCATTATTTCAGAGTGGGGGCAGAGGTTGTGTCTCCTAACAGGTTTAAGGAAAATTTTAGAGACAGTCAGAACAGTTATTACTCTGAGACTCAAGTGTGCATGATCCAAGCCAGTAATTTTAATTATCACATGTGCTTGCCAAGGGTAGACAGATCTTCCCAATGCATTAGAGTGTTTGGTTAATTTTTTGATACTATTTCCATGACTATTGTTTAAGGATTAAAAAAATGATTAACTCATTGGTGATTTTAATATTTCCCATTTACTATGCCATTTTGTAATGGTTGATTATTGTTGATATTGACTTTATATCCATTGAGATGCAATTACTGTTAAAGGTTGTAGTTTTGAGTAAGTGTCTGAACTGTCTGTCACTCTGAGCAAGGAAGATTATGTCATTTCACATTAAATGTTGTTAATTGGAGCCTTGCTTCAATCCTCATGCCACGTTCTTCTTTGTGCAGCCCAGTTTATTGAATTATTTGTTCAACATATAGATTGACTAAGTGTGGTGAAGGTACACAATTCTAGTGCACACATTTCCTACTTGCAAACCATATACTATCACCTGGTTCTCCGTCTATGTACAGGTTCTACACACGCAAAGGCGAAGTGTTCTGTAATTTTCATTGTTCTTACAACTGACTATTGATGGTTTTTTTATGACTCACACAGCAGAATGCCTTTGCATAGTCCATAAGACACAAGTAAACATTTTTGTTATAATCTCTGTTTTCAATCAATATACATCTTACCTCAGCAATGATATCCCTGGTTCTCCGTCCATTTCTGAATCTGGATAGAATTTTTGTCAGGAACCTGTTGATGTACTGCTACAACCAGTTTTGAGTTATCTCCAGTAAGATTTTAGTTTTGTGTGATAATGGTATCATTTGTTAACTTCTGTGCTCTTCTGGATTCTAACTCTTTGAAGCAGTTTAGCTGCTGAGTTCTTCCAGGTGCTTGACTAGGTAACTGTTTTCCAAATTTCTTGACATAGACCACTGAGTATTTTCAGTGACTATATTCATATGTTGAGCCTTGTTTTTCACTGATGTAGTTGAAGTTCAGGGTAGTTTAGCTTTTTCCTTCATTGTCATCAGTATCTAATCATATGCCACATGCATTAGACATTGACAAATTCTTTTTGATACACAGACTCTATGTATTTCTTAAACCTTCCCTTGATGTTTCCTCTGCTTGCTAAAGTCTTGTCCATACAATCCTCCAATATTGCAATATGAGGTTTAAGCTTTTATTTCATTCTTTCAGATTGAGAAATCTTAAGTATATCTTTCTCTTTCTGCTTAACTTCAGCACATTTAATTATATTTTATTCTGTCTTTACATTCAAGTTGTCCTTTGAACTATCCTGCTCAGTTATTGTACTTCGGTATTTTTTATTAGCTTTAACTATATTATGCTCCAGAGTCTTTTTTTTGGGGGGGGGGGCGGCATCACTGCTCTCCGGTGGTGGAAGAAGGAGGCCCAGCCTCACTGCTGGAATTGAACCTCCGTCCCAGTGGGCCGCAGTCCCGCGCACAACCACTACACCACCGGGGCTCAGCCCGCTTCAGAGTCTTTTTGCTGTCCTTCTTGATCTTTCTTTTCTGACTTTGAAATGCTTTATTTTTCTTTTTTGCTTTCTTCATTTTGATGTCATTCCACAAATCATTTGGTTTTTGGCACTAGTATGATAGGTTTTTGCCTCAACTATGGACCAGGGGTCAGCATTTTGCCAGTAATCTAACACAATGTATCAATGTAACACAATCTAACACAATGTAATCCTTCGTTGATGGAATCTACATAATGTAATAAACTCTGGGGAGAAGTTGTGAAATTCAGCTCCCTTGTTTAGGTATAACCTTGACTTGATGGAGAGAAAGGCTCCTCGGAGGTTGGAAATTGTAGGAGAATATTGTCAGAGATGTTACCAGATGGTGAGTCTGTCAGGTCAGAAGATACTCAAAATATGACCGAGGAAGAGCTGCCTGGGCAAAGGAAAGTTGACCATAATGATGTGAAGGTAGTAAAACTGGCAGGACCTGCATATTCTGATGAAGCACAACTCAAAATGCGAAGAAACATCTATAAAAAAAATCTACTGATGCTGAGGCTGCAACAACTGGCTCAAAAATTACAAAAATCGTGGCGCTAATGCAGGATCAGGCATAGGATCCGTGAGTTGGAACTGACTAAGTTACACATAATAATAACAACTTGGGGATAGTGCTACAGTTTGTCATACTATGGTGGCTTATGTGTTGTTGTGATTCTGAAAGCTATTTCATGGGTATTTCAAACATCATCTGGGCCACCCAGAGTGAAAGCTTCCAGATAAAGAAAAAAAATAGGCTATCCACTTCTAAGGAATAAACTGTGAACATCATAAGTAGCTGCAAACATTGTCAGATATTATGCCAATAAATGGCCCTCTCAGGTTGGAAAACACTCAAAGGGTGAAAAGGATGATCAAGGAAGAGCAGCCTTCCTCAAATAGAGGTATCCATAGTGACATAGATCAAGTAATGCCTTTGGGATTTGCGAGTTTATATGCTAATGGACACTACTCAAAGTAAGAAGATATAGCTGTACATAGCTAATAATAATTCCAGCATGTAGTGTATAAAGTATGAATCCAGGGGAAATGGAAGTAGGCAAAAATGAAATGATTACATAAAGATCAATATCCTAGCAATCAGTGAGCTGACATGGCTTGGTACTGGCCATGTTGAGTCAGATAGTCATATTATTATTATGCTTGGAAGGACAAGTTCAAAAGGACTATCATCATCATCAAAAAGATCCCACGATCTACTCTTCTGATTATGATAGATTCACTTCTGATTATGATGGCTTCACTTTTGCCATGAGGCAAGGATCACACTTGCCTACATTTTCCATTCTTCTTTACCTATTATGACAGCAACTCTTCCTCCCATGGCACATTATTTCTATGATATGTTTGACAATTTGTTGCAATGGCCGCAGAGGCAGTACTCACAAATTGAGGGGGCTTATTAGGGAAGCTAATAAAGTACCATACATCAGAATCAGAACACAATAAGGATCTAGGTATCGGTCAACAGCAACAACTCTCCTTGGTCTCTCTCTCCCTAGTCTTTATATTCTCAACCACATGGATTCTTGGTTCTTTACTTACATGGACCAAGAAGTCAGTCCACCTGTCACCCTGCCTCAAAGTTCCAGTTTCCAACCAGTTGAGAAGAAGATACCCTATATTCTCAAAGCTGCTCCTCTGACTCTCTGTGCCACACTCTGGTACATCTGGGATCCACACAAAAGATCTCTCTCTGCTGCAGCTTCAAAGATGGCTCATCTTTGTAGCAAAGTGGGTGATAGCAAAAACAAAGTAATTCCTTCAATTTTGTTCGATATGCCCTTTTTGCATAATATCACCCAAGTATTTGATGAGAGTCACAAGGGTAATTGGTCACCCCTTTACAGGGGAATCACAGGGAGGAGACAGTCAAGGTGTAGCCGGGCAGTGATGATGCATATAAGTTTCCTCTAGTTCCTGAAGCCTTCCTTTCCACCCTGCCCCCCCCCCAACTATCATGGTCCCAACTCTACCTTACAAATCCAGATGGACTCGAGAAGGTACACTAGTATAGAGTGGAACTGGAGATATGGGGAAACCAAGGTGGATAAACCCCTTCGGGTCAGTGGTTAGATTGGAGCTGCTGGAAGGGTAGAGAGAGGGTGGGGAAGAGAGACAGAACCAACTGCAAGGTTATACCCATGAGCTCCTATTTGAAGGACAGGCATCAAAGGAGTGGGTTGGGGAGAAGTCGGGCAGTGTAAAATATGACAGAACAATAATAATTAATAACGTATTGAGGGTTAGTGGAGAGAAGAGAGCAGGGGAAGAGGGGAAGGGATGGAAAAGCCGATACTAGGGGCTCAAGGGAAAAGGCTGATGACTGGAGGATGATAAAAGCATGGACATGTGAAGGTGCTTGGCACAGTATGTTTATTTATGTATTGTGAAAAAGGATGTACAAGCCCCCAATAAAATGATTTCAACCCAACACAGAAGAGTTATGTATCCACATACAAGGAAATCCAGTCAGTACAACTATTATTAAAATTTATGAACCAACCACTGAAGTTAGTGATAAACTGAAGAATTTAAGTAATGTCTTTAGTCTAAAGTTGAACAAAACATGCAGTCAAATGCATCAGTAATTATTGGTGATTGGAATACAAATTTTGGAAACAAAGAAAAAGAAACAGTTGGAAAAAATGTCCCTGGTGGTAGAATAAAAACAAAAAACAAATGAGAGAGCATGACAAAATTTTGCAAGACCAGTTACTTTTTCATCACAAATATGTTTTCATAACAACACAAAAGGCAACTATACATGTTGACATCTCTAGATGCAACATACAGAAATCAAATTGGCTACTTATATGGTAAGAAACAATAGAGAATCTCAACATCAGCAGCTAAAACCAAGGTCGGGTCAAATTGTAGAACACACCAACTCATTTCACAAATGTAAGGTCAGGTTGTAGATGAATAATATTAAAGCACGTCTATGAGGACCAAAATGTGACCTTGAATAGGTTTCATTTGAATTTTGAGAACATCTCAAAAACAGAAGATCTGACAAGATGTGAGAGGCACCAAGAATATCAGTCATGAAAAAAGCAAAAGTCATTTCAAAGACAGGAAAGACAGAAAAGATCAAAAGATCAAAGTGGATGTCAGACAAGTCTCTAAAATTTGTTCTTAATTGTAGAGTAATTGGTGATACCAGGAAGGTGGAGGAAGGTAGTGTAGAAAGGGGGAACCGAACACATGGATCTACATATAACCCCTGTCCTGGGGGACAAGCAAAAGAAAAGTGGGTGAAGAGAGACATTGGACAGTGTTAGACATGAGAAAATAATCATAATTTATAAGTTACCAAGAGTGTTTGGGAGGGTATGCAGGGAAGGAAGGAGAAAATGAGCTGATACCAAGGGCTCAAGTAGAAAGCAAATGTTTTGAGAATGAGGATGGCAACAAATATTCACATATGCTTGACACAATGGATGGATGTATGGATTGTGATAAGAGTTGTACAAACCCCCAATAAAGTGATTTAAAAAATAAATTAATTAAAAAATAAAAATTGTAGAATAGCTGAGGCAAATAGAATAAGTGATGACGTCAAAGAGCTGAACAAAAAATTCCAAAGGGCAAGAAGAGTGAGCAAGATAATATAATGGAACACGAATATTCTTAGAATCTATAAGGGAAGAACACACTTAAACTGAAAAAAAAAATCAAGCCTGAAATTGCAAAGCTGATTCTATAAGCAAAATATTGAATGATGGAGGCATCAAAGAAATGTAAAGAAAAGATAGTTACACACCCAAAAGAACAACACTGTTAACATTAGACCGTTTTTTGTTTTGTTTTGTTTTTTGGGCGAGTATGACTGCCTCTGGTGGTTGTGGGTGCTACCTAGTGCTGCTCCTGAGAGCCGCTGCTGGATTTGAACCGCCAAGCCCGTGGGCCACAGTCCTGCACTCAACCACTTATGGCACCGGTCTAATGTTTAGCCCAACATTAGACCTTTTTAAGAGCAAGAACAGTGGTACTGAAGGAAGAAATTCAACCTCTATCAAATGTACTTGTCAAAACATGGCTCTAGGAATTATTTTAGTATGAACTAAAATGCTTCAGCAAATTGAAGACGCACTAGAAGTACTCACTCATCTATGCCAAGAAAGTTGGAAAACAGCTGGCCAATTGACTGGAGCAGATCTATATATATGCCCATCCTAAAGAAAGGTGAGCCAACAGAATGCACAAGCAAGTAAAATTTTACTGCTGATCATTTAACAATAGTTAAAACAGTATATTGACAAGGAGTTGGTCCAAAATTCAGGGATATCATTGTTGATGTCAGATGGTTCTTGGCTCAAATCAAAGAAACCCAGTAAGATGTGTACTTTTATTTTTTTTGGCTTACACATATGCATTTAACTATGTGAATCATGATAAACTACAGATAATCTTGAGGAGAATGGGAATTCCAGTACACTTAATTATGCTTGTAGGGAAGCTGTGCATGCATCAAGAGGCAGTTGTGTTAACAGAGCAAGAGAATATGATTATGCCACATGTTTTAAAATTAGGAATGAGTATCGGGATTATATCTTTTCACTTATTCTATGTCAATGCTGAGCAAATAATCAGAGAAGCTTGATGGTATGATGAAGAACCCTGCATCAGGATTGGAGGCAGGTTTATGAACAATCTTTCATAGGCAGCAAGCCTTGCTTGCTGAAAATGAAGAGGATTTGAAGCACTTACTGATGAAGATCAAGCACAGCAACCTTCAGGGTTGATTACAACTCAAGGTAAAGAAAATAAGAATCTTTACAATTGGACTAATGGATAACATCATGATAAAGGGAGAGATTATTGATACTGTCAAGAATTTCATCTGACTTGGACCCAAAGTCAATGCTTCTTGAAGCAGCAGGTGAGAGATCAAACAATGTATTATATGGGGTACATCTGCTATATCAGACCATCTTAAAGTGTTGAAAAGCAAGCATGTTACTTTGAGGAACATGGTCCATCAGAGGCAAGCCTTGCTGCCTGTCAATACTCAGAGCCATCCAAGCTGAACTTGGATTCATTTGACTATATCCACCAGCTTGCTGGTCTGTCAACCCTGCAGTGACATGGATCAGGAGAATATCTTCAATTTACCATACAATTCACAGACTTTAACAGGCTGAACTTACCTTCTTCTACAATTGTTTGAGCTATTTTTTGATATAAATTTCTTACTCTATGTAAATAACACTGGTTTTGCTTCTTTGGGAAGCCTAAAACAGTGTTCAGTACCTTAAACCTAATTTTGAGAGATTTTTAAAATTCAGGTGAGAGGTACTCGAGGTGTTACTTTAGCTCTCACAAATTTATTCTCTCCAGACTCAACATGACTGTGAGACCAGATTATTTTTCAGATATGATCGCATCAAAGAATATCTAATACTTTGTACATTTAAAAGATAACATGGTCCTATCATTTGTTTTCTTCAATCTCTTGCTCTCACTGCTATCAAATATATACTGACTCACAGAGACCTTATGGGACAGGGTAGAACTGCACCTGTGGGTATCTGAGACTGTCACTATTTAAGGGAGTGAAAAGACACCTCTTTTCCCTACTTCTTCAGACCTTTGGTGGGGTTCAATAGTTTAATCTCACATTATAAGCTATGTTTCAAATTTAGAGAGGAACAAGTACTTTCTAGTAGCTAGGAACAAAAAAACAGACCTCTGAAATGAACGGTATGAAAACCATGAGAACATAAGCAGTCTATTTTCTCACAATCTAAATACATTGAGTTCCTTTTCAAATACCAGTCTCATGAGAGATGTTAAAATGTATTTACTTACTACTATATATAGAATAGCATAGAAAATATATTTCTTGGGATACTGAGCTGTCTGCCACAGATTGTCTTTATGTATCCACTGACTATTAATCAAATTAGCTAGCATAAAAAAAACAAGTAGTTTGGAATAACAAGTAGCTCAATAGACTAGATCAGCAATTAACATCTTTTGATATTTTCCTTGCATCTCACTTGCTAAGGCTAGAGATAGGTCATGGTATCTAAAGAAATCTTGTGCATACTTATTTTGAAAATATTGACTACCTTATTCACAACATATTTTAACAAGCACTCTGAATTTTTCTGAGTTATAGGTGATACTTTTAAGCTATATATGATAAAAGCATCCAAATTTGTTTTATCGATTTTCAGAGTCTTTAAAGTAAATCCCCTAAGACTCACTCAGATTTGAGTAGTTCCCTACCCCACACCCCTCAGGTCTAATCTGGAAACTAAGATAGGACATGAGGAACTGAAGTAATGCTCAATTGTCTGCTAGCCTTAAGTTTGATGGTTTGAATCCATACAGTGGCTCTGCAGAAAAAGAAGGTCTGGACTTAATGATTTATGCCACTACACTTAGCAATCACTAAAAGGAGGGTAAGCGATAGAGGCAAGCTTGAATCTTGTCTCTGGTTCAAGTTAGGAGACCATGGAATTGATATTTGACTCAGTGTCATCATTTGTAAAATGCAACTGATAATAAACTTCTCCTCACAAATGGAAAGCAGGGTTAAACAAGACTAACCTACTAAAGCACTTGGGAAAGTATCTATAGTGTGGACTCAATAAGTGCCAGATCTTATTTGCGTCTCCTGTAGTGTAAGATTTATTTATATATATGCAAATGTACATTGATGTGTGTATCTGTGTTTGTGTACATGAATACATATAATATTTCCCCCTGCACAAATGAATGTATGGATCCTGAGGGTAAATTAAAAGTCATTTTCATTTTATTGAAACTGCCAAGAACATATTTATGACTAATTAATAATTTGTGGGGCTTTTGTTCTTTATGCTAGAAATTTTTGGTTGCTGATTGAGAATATTTATCTGTAAAGAATTATATAGCGAGCTGTCCTGTTCCAAAATAAATAGTTCTTAATTATGCAAGCCTTTTAAATAATCATTTACTATTTACTCAACATCTAATAAATATTTTTAAATGTGCTTATGTTTGATAGATAGCATAGCCTAATGACATTAATGTTTTAATCTTCCATCCTCTTCTCATGTCAAAGGGAATGTTTTGCTAATATTTTATCTTAGTTGTCTGAGTATGGTGAATGAATGTAGCATTCACATGGATACCACAAGCACTTTTCTAGGTGTTTTGCTATCATTTAGCTTCAGCTAATGGGCACTTAAAGTCCTGCTGATTTTTCCCCAAAGACCCATAGTCATCTATAATATTCTTGAATAATTGGGCTTGAAGTGGAACTTAACAGAGTTGACTACTTGGTGAATTAAACAGAACTATTTTTGCTAGTTTAAATGTGAAGTGTATACTAATACTTTTTATGCCAAATTTTGAAACCCCTCTCTCAGTAAAATGTGAAAATTTAGCAATACGTTCAGTGGACTGACTTGAGTTTTGTTATTAGAAGTTTGTCCTATGTTGTAAAAGTGTGATTCACTATTTTAGGTATAATATGAAAACAGCAAAAAAAAAAAAAA
>PVJH01034483.1:0-20576 GCA_004026705.1 Nesogale talazaci
AGGTTACCACAAATTCTTTTGTTGTCAACCTTGGTTTCTGGGACACTCGTTTAGAAGAAACTATCAGATAGGCTCTCCCCATACCCTGCAGATTTTTTCCTCTCAGAAAGGGAATTCTTTTTCTCGTCATACGAAAATATCATTTGTTCTCGGCTTTTTTGTGCAGTATTTTTCTAGGTTTAGATAAAAATTCTAATAACCATCTTAGAACGTGTTCTAGACGTGATGTCAACACTAACTCATCATGATACTTATCTTTTGCCTTTGGTTTTGTTGTTGTTGTTTTTAATGAGAATTATATTGTGGTGTATTTACACAATAGCATATTATACAAGAATATGGACTAGGGTTTCATGTGTAATATGGATAGATAATTCACACTGTTAAGAAAGACGGAGAAGTAAATCCACTTTAAAATACAATTTACGCACAGACCATGCATAAAAATATTTTATTCTAATGATGGATATACAATACGTAGTGAACTTACTTGATTTTCAAGTATGTTTTTAAGCATTAAATCATGGTGATGGTTATTTCTAGCGAAGGTTGTAAGTAAACAGAGATATCGAAAAAAGAAGAAATTAGACAAATGAAGCAACAGGTTTTGATGCGACAATGTTGAGTATTGGACATTCTCCGCTACCCTCCAAGCTAAACTACTTTATTGGTAGCTAAATAGAGGTTATCATATCATTCCATAGTTCAACCACATAAGATATTATTGTACTATTGCTTCCATAAAGTTTCAAAACATCCTCTTTCTTCATGTATTCTTTTCTATCAGTTCCTCTATACATCCGGGCCTTTGTCTTTTGCATTTGAATATGAGCAACATATAAGAAGAGAAAGAGAAAAAGGAGAGAAGAGAAAGAACCAGAAAATGAAATTTGGCCTATCATTATGGAACGTTCTCATAGGTCTTCGAATTCTCTTCATCAACTCTGTCTCCGTCTATTTACCAAGGCTTCAAAAAAGACATCGATTATAAAATAATGCAAAGGGTTGGGAAGACCAGTACCATCAATTCTGCTTTCGGAAAAATATATGCAGGTGGGAAAGTCACAGGGATAAAATCACATTTGGCTGCTGTGAAGCACGCTGGGTCTATCAGTGCGGTCTGAAATCTCACAGTGCTCTCTGTAGGCGACCCAGCTACGGCTGTAAGCCTTGCTAAAGCAGAGGTTCTCAACCTGTGGGTCGCGACCCCATGGGGGGTTCGAACGACCCTTTCACAGGGGTCGCCTAAGAC
This sequence comes from Nesogale talazaci, assembly GCA_004026705.1. NCBI lineage: Eukaryota > Metazoa > Chordata > Mammalia > Afrosoricida > Tenrecidae > Nesogale > Nesogale talazaci. The sequence goes on from PVJH01034483.1 coordinate 1,253, forward strand.
CAACGGAAAACACGTATATCCGATGGTCTTAGAAACCGAAACACCGCTCCTCTATCAGCCTCCAAGCGGGTCCGTCCACATGCAGGTACGCGCACTTCGGAGTAACCGATGTGAAGATTGTTACCCATGCTACACCGTGCTTCAAGACAAAATTTCATTGATTTGTCATTGGAACGAAATGTTTCACAGTATATAATTACGTATTGTTTTGTGAGTCATCACTATGCTTTAATTAAGTTCAGTTTGTAACAATGAAAATGCATCCTGCATATCAGATATTTACTTGACGATTCATAGCCAGTAGCAAAATCACAGTTGTGAAGTACAAACGAAAATAATTTTACAGTGGGGGTTCACCACACGTGAGGCGCTGTATGAAAGGGTTGAGGCATTAGGAAGTTTGAGAAGCACAGCTTTAAAGGGACAGAAGACAAAGACCGACAGTGCATTATCCTAACGGGTATAATCTTTCTCTCAAATAGTGTTCTGGATCAGAAAAAGAATGCAAAAAAACCTGCTTGGGAATCAAAACATAAAACAAACCCATTTGATTTGAAAGCTAAATAGGTTTTTCGGAATGTGCGACCTCTGGAGTCTGGATAGCTCAGTCGGTAGAGCATCAGACTTTTAATCTGAGGGTCCAGGGTTCAAGTCCCTGTTCAGGCGGCGCTGAGTTTTATACTAGTTCTTCGCCTTGGAACACTGCCGAGGGCGGGTTTTTGACTCCGTAGCAGTGGCTTTGGTTTCTTTGCCTTTAATCATTCTGTTAAAAGTCCTAACTTTGGCAATCTGAACCCACTCAGACGATCCTGGCACTCTGCTCCTAAATGTTGAAACTTTGGATCACTTTGCGAGCAGTGTACTGTGCACCCACGTCGTCAGGCTGAGCTGTATGGATTGGGGGGAAGTCAACGACGGTTTGCCTATTCTTGTTTATTTTTTTCACACCCTAGGCATTCTTTTGGAAACTGTTAACTCTTTACCGGAGTAGAAAACCGGGTCTCCCTCCCGAGAACCTCTCACCGTGCTGTTATAACAGCCCCACAAAATAAGCAAATAAAATAAGAGGCAGGATGTAGAAAGAAAAATAAGGTCAGGATTTAGGGGGTCTCTTTTCCTTGAGTACAGGAAGAGGCTCAGGTAAACTTATTGAAACTTTTACTTTACAAGTGCACATTTTACAGGAATTGAAAGAAAAGTACTGTCAAGCCACAACAAAGAAAGGGGGGCAGGAAGCAATGTGTTCTCAGATAATGAAAGCTAGGAGAATTTGCCATCAGCAGAACTATCTTAAAATAAGGGAAATGAATGATTCCAATCAGTCTTTCTTCTCCTCTTGACTTCCTAAGTTACACATGAAGTTTGAAGTGAAACATGTAGCACTCTGATGTGTACTAAATGTGTACAAAGCAGTTAAAGCAATTATATTATAAATTAGGGAGGATAACAGAAAAACAGCGACGGAGAATGAGGTTGCTATGCTTGACTTGAGCTGTTAAAATTATGACATCAGTACACTGTGATAAATAAGTATGTGCATGGATGCTAAAACACCAAAAGATCTACACAAAGAAATACCAACACCAAAAAATCTCTAAAAATTAAATGCCATTCTGAAAACAACATGTGAGTAACTACGAAAAACTCTAGTACATTGGAGATCTCCATTTGTGTTCAAGGGGAAGCCAATTGTGACTGGTCTCAATTCTGTTGTGTTTCTTGGAATTAAATATAATACATGTGGTTCTCCTAAGAATGGAACTTGCCTTTTAAATGAAACTTCATATCTGAAACCCTTTTCTCATGCACACAAATTTGTATGTAAAGTCTTTGTGGGGTGGGGATTGAGTGGAGAATGGAATTAATATTGGTACGCTTCCCCAGCACAAGACTTGCATACAAAGCAAAGTGAAGAACAATGGTAGACTATACCTCTCACTGGTTCATTAACAAGTGCTTTCTTTTGAAAATACAACCCATGTATGTATACAACTATTCTTTGTTCCACTCTCCCCCTCCTCCCCAATTTGGTTTCATCTCCCTTCTGAGAGCAAGGTCAAGTGTTGGCTTGATGTAGCTGTGCTTGAGTGACTCTGATTCATCATGGCCAACAGAAGAAACTTGTCCTGACCTGCCTCATCTTCACAATCTCAAGTCCGTTGAGTCCGTTGTTGGGTCAAAGTTGTCCTTGAATCTCACTGAGCATCCCCCTGGCGATTGACTTCTGGTAAGTGAACAGAACAAGGTTCTCTTCTGATACATAAGGTTGACCTGTGCTAATTTGGGAGGTTGGGTATCAGTCTTTCCTTCTTAGTCTGGAAGACCCGCTGAAACTCTGATGATATCCGAAATACTGTTGGCATACCTTTCAACATCTTAACAGCACGCAAGACAAACTGACAGTGTTAACTTAGATATTAGGAATTCATTTAAAGATTTCGGAGCAAGAACTAGAGTTCAGCCAGAAGGTGTAGAAGTGCAAAATCATCAGCGGTGCTGCTCCGCTTTGAAGTTTGGTTTGGAGGATAATGTGAAATTGGTGATTGTATTGTATATATGTAAATGTATATATTCATTTGTGACAAGGGGGAAATGGATAGTTGAGAAAAAGTTGGAGGTGCTGGGGATTGAACCCAGGACTTCGTACATGCGAAGTACGCGCTCTACCACTGAGCTACACCCCCAAGTGAAAAGTACATGTCCTTAGGGGATCATTTAAAAAATACTGCTTGTGTCTTGTCAGTTTCTGGTAATTGGACAGAAATCTCCCCTAAATTAAATGCCACTTTTTATGGAGTTCCTAAGGGACATTCTTTACAGGGGGAGAAGGGAACCAGATTGCATTCTGAATTAGATCTTTTGCGTTCCTGGAACTTTTTCGTTTCTGTTACGCTGCGCCAAAGTCTATTCACCAGCTTACTAGGGAAAGTTATTTGATGCCACCAGGCTAAAACCACAGATTCTTAGCCATACTATCGTAAATGAAGACTTCCTTGGTCCAGAAGCAGCCGCTGGTTTTATTTGAACAGATACCTTTCAAGTTCATTCATTTTATTCCTGGCCTACCACACTGCTCTGCATGTGTCCATGTTCCTGGTTTCACATTTCCAGCTAGAACCCACGTTTGAAAATGGTGTCCAGGGAGAATTTCAGGAAAAAGCAAATTGATAAGTCTAAAAGGCTCCAGGGGTCTGTTGATTTTCAATTACTGACTTTTCTGCCCAGATGAGGGTCATGTTAGTCTGGGTAGACTAAATTCATGGAGACACTCATATGTATATATGGGGGAGATTTACATATAGAGAAAGTGAACATTGAAAAAAACATCCCAACCCACTCCTGTATAAGGTCATAAGTCCGATATTAGCCCATATGTCCATTATCAATCAGTAAAATCCTCTTCAGACTCACGAAACACATGCAATGATACCAAATGTAGAAGGATGACACATCAGTGGGTAGAAAATCTTTGGATCCAGTGGTGCTATAAGCTTCTCAGCACTGGCAGGAACCTCCATGTGGCTTCTCTAGGTCTAGGTTTCTGGCTCCATCAGGGTAGGTCTGTGTGGCTTCTCCTCAGGTATGTCTCACAGGGAGCCAACCTTGTCAGTCAAATGTCTCCAGGGAGTGAATGAATGTCTCCTGCTTCCGAGAAGGAAGTACCAGGTTTCCCAGCATTCTCAGAAGAAAGTCATGCCCACACAGAGGTCTCATTGGCCTCTCCAGATTGAAAGGCTAGACTCCACCCCTACACTCTTAATCCTCAAATTGACACCAGTGACTGTCACAAGGGTGGAGCAAGGTCGACGGACTCAGTAGAGCTATCAGGCTGCCTTTTCTTTGAGAACCCATTTCCATAATGGAACAACCTAACACCTAGATATTCCCCAAAACAAAGACATAGAAACCTGGAAATCATCGGAAAAGTGCCCTCAATGAAATGAAAAACAAGAGGAGGTGCTGAGCATTACAGATAGGATTGGATTGACCAGGAAAGGGCAGAAGTCCTGTCTGTTCTCTCACTTTGGCTCCCTGAACAAGACCGACGGCCCCTGTACTGAGTTCATGTTCCTATGAGAGTAATGGAAGGTTTGCATGTGAAGGTTGAACAAACTAGGCAATAAAATGTTCTGCTGAAGACAAGGAAGATGCCCCAATCCCATGTAATGTCAATGCTTCTCACCTTAGATGTCTAGAGCATCTCCCTGAGAAAGTGAGTTGCAGATGTTTGCTGTTGGGTGGCTTGCTGGAGAAAGGAAAATCCCTTAGGGCATACAGACCTTTCGGACCTGATGGAGTGAGGCATGTCTTCAGCCTAGAGGTTCTAGACCACTGAGAACTTTCCTAAGTGCCCACCACATCTTTACTCTCAGTGGCACTTTGGAGTTTGGAAAGCATCTTTCTCTTGGTGTCTTTCTCTATTTTCACATGCCCTCCCCCACTCCCTCAATAAACTGTGGAAGGGAGCGTAGGGTGTCGTAGTGGTGATGTGCTTGTTCCTCCTGATTCTGGAGAGCGCTAGTAAACCAGATGACTCCTTTTTTCTCGTTGCTCCTTACCCCAGGCTGATGCACGCAGGGTTATAGTTTTGGGGCCTTGAGATAGATCTGTGAGAGACTGAGCTGGAGTCACAGGAAGGAGCAAGAGCTCAGTTAGGAATGAAAAGGAAATGCTTTATTGAGGTAAGGAAGAACTTCGAGGAAGGGACTGCAGAGAAAGGGACAGGAACATCTTGAGCTTCTGGGTGAGGCCAGAGAATGAGACCAGGGAAGTTGCGCCTGTTGGTAGGGCAGAGGGATATTTTTAGGACCAGGTTTAGGGAAATGTGCAAATGAGGTGAAGGAAGCTGAGGGTGCCTGCACTGATAAGGAGCTGTGTTAGTCCGGGTAGCCTGGAGAAACAAATTCATAAACATGCATATGTATAGAAGGGAGAGGTTTATATACAAGAGGAATGGAACATTGAGAAAGCATCTCAAACCAGTCCAGTCCAAGTCCATAAGTCCAATATTAGCTCTTATGTCTGATACCAATCCATAAGCCCTCTTCAGACTCACAAAACACATGCAGTGAAGTCAGGACAATCACAGGCCAGTGGGTGCAGAGTCTTGTGTATCCAGTGGTGGTAGAAGCATCTCAGCCCAGGCAGGAGCCTCTCTCAAATATCTCAGCATTGGCAGGAGTCTCTACATGACTTTTCCGGCTTCAGAGGTCTGGTTCCATCAGGGTAAACCCATGTGGCTTCTCCTCTGGCTATTGAAGCTTCCAGGACTCAGGGTCTATCAGCATGCTGCCATGTGGTTTTGTCAGCTGCTATGTCTCCCAAGGACTCAGCTGTAAGTCTTGCACACCCATGGGGGAAGTATCACGAGATTTCCCAGAATTCTCAGCAGAAGGCCATGCCCACATAGAGGTCTCATTGGCTATCTCCAGATTAACAGGCTAGACTCCACGCCTACACTCCCAATGATGAAATTGACACGAGTAGGTGACTGTCACATGAGGCTTGATCAGCATCAAGCCTGCAGGTGCAGGATCTAAATCTGAGAGAACTTCCTTTGGTTGTAGAAGCAAAGCTGTGGATGGGGGCTTTGAAGTGCAGTGGGGTCTCCATTTGGCAGAAGGGCCTTTGAAGCCAGGGGGTCTCTCTGTCAGGCTGGGAAAGGTGTTGGCACCAGCCTGGCTTGGAGAGATAAACTCCTTGGAATGCAGGGGTTAGAGGCTGTAAAGTCCAGCACGTTGTCCTTCCTGAGGGGGTGAGGAAAGGGGGGCCACTTGATCCAGACCCAGCCCTAACAATCAGTTCTAAGGCAATCAGTTCGATGATGGCATTAGTTGTGATGTGAGCAGGGTAAAAGTGATTAAAGGCTTTTGTAAATGAAGGGAAATGAGACACTGGATTGAAATAATAATGAAGGGCCCGGGAATGCTCTACCACTAAAGCTATATTGTCCTTGGGCGCCATCGAGTCTGTTCTGACCCTTAGGGATCATAACAGAAGGAGAGAGTGCCCGGTCCTCATGACTGTTATGTGTGAGCTCATTGTTGCAGGCACTGTACAATTCATTTTGTCGAGGGTCTTCCACTTTTCCACTGTCCCTCTGCTAAGAATGATGCCCTGCTCCAGAGGTTGGTCTCTCCTGGCCACAGGTCAGAAGATGAAATCTCGCCATCTTTACTACTAAGGGGCCTTCCGCTGTCCTTCTTCCAACACATGACCCCACCTCACCCTCACCGTTGTTCCTGAGTCTGAGCCCATTGCTGCAGCCATGGTGTCCCTCCTCTATCTCCTTCAGGACCTTCCTCTTTTTCACTGCTCATCTACCAAGCACGATGTCCTTCTCCAGGTCTCTCTTGACCACATGCCCAAAGTATGGAAGATGAAGTCTTGCCTTCCTTGCCTCTAAGGAGCACTTTGGTCTTCTTCTTTCAAGCATTCCAGGGTACGTTCAACATTTTACTTCAGCATCCCAATTCAAATGCATCGATTCTTTTAGGATCTTCCTTAGTCGATGTTGCACTTTCACAGGCACAGGATGCAGTGGGGAAGACCAAGGCTTGGGTCAGGACCACCTTCATCCTCAAAGTCACATCCTTGGTCTTCAGATTTACCTAATGCTGCTGCTTCCTTGGTGACTTAGTGTGGCTGAAACAGACACACCCCCAATGGATGGCCTTAACAAACAGACTTACTTTTGGACAGCATCCTGCTGGGCCAATGGGATGGCAGCCCACACTCCTGAACAGAGTTGTTGATGCCATCACTCTTTGGAACCTGAGATGCCACCATGTCTCTACCCTTTGAGACCGAGGTCGTTCCGAGCACCGCTTCAAGAATGGCTCTCTGTCATCTTTTTTTTGGGGGGGTGGGCATCACTGCTCTCCGGTGGTGGGAGTAGGAGACCCAGCCCCACTGCTGGAATTGAACCTCCGTCCCAGTGGGCCACAGTCCCGCGCACAACCACTACGCCACCGGGGCTCAGCCCTCTGCCCTCTCTGTCCTCTTTCCCTCTCTCCTTCCTCAGCCTGTCCATCCCACATTGCCAGGAACTGCACTAAGTTAGTGGCTCCAATCCATTGGGAAGGGTCATTCTATAGGCAATGCCTAGGTTGGAATCCTTCTGACGGGTCCTTCCTGACAACACATCCGAAGCTCATGAAGTGAAGTCTTGTCACTCTTTCTTCTGAGGATTCTGGATGCATCCACTGCCACTGAGTTGGCGCTGGCTCCCAGCGTGCGTGGCTTTCAAAGCTGTAGATGTTGACTGGCGCAGATACCCTCATCTTGACCTCGAGGATCAACCAGTGAGTGTGAACCACCAGTGTTGCAGTTCACAGGCCAACATGACCCAATGACTCCACCTGGGTGAGTGAGTTACTGACATAGAAAGAATAAGTCAATGTTTTTGGGAAACACCACAATGGCAAATGCCTTAATGCTGCCTCAGTCTTCTTGATTCATTGTCTAGCTTTCACATACACATGAGGAAATTGGAAAAACATGCTTAGGCACACCTAAAGTCTTCAAAGTGACATGTATAAGATGAAGTCTTCAACAAATGTGTGCAGACGGAGATAAAGAAAGCTGATGATGTCTGGCTATCAAAAGATTTAGCATCTGGGGTCTTAAAAGCTTGAAGACAAACAAGTGGCCATCTAGTTCAGAAGCAACAAAACCCACATGGAAGGACACCAGACTGTATGACCATGAGGTATCGAAGGGATTGGGTGTCAGATATCAAAGAACTAAAAATTATATCATTATAAATGACGGAAAGTCATTTGGGGACCCAAAGCCCATCTCTAGGTGGAGCAACATCCCCTTACAGAAAGATTGGGGGGGAAGATAAGCCAGTTAGGGTACAGTGTAGCAATGATGAAGTATGGAACTTTCCTCTAGTTCTTAAATGCTTCCTCCCTCCTACTATCATGGTCCCAATTCTACCTTACAAACCCAGCTAGACCAGGGGATGCATACTGGTACAGATAGAGCTGGAAACATGGGGAATCCAGGACAGATGATCCCTTCAGGACCAGTGGTGAGAATGACACTACCGAGAAGGTGGAGGAAGGTGGAGTAGAAAGGGGGAACCAATTACAAGGATCTACATATAACCTCCTCCCTAGGGTATGAATAACAGGGAAGTGGGTGAGGGGTGACATAAGGCAGTGTACAATTTGACAAAGTAATAATAATTTGTAAATTATCTGGGGTTCATGGGGGAGAGGGAGGGGAACTATGAAGAGTTGATACCAGGGGCTTAATTGTAAAGACAGTGTTTTGAGAATGATGATGGCAACAAGTATACAGATGTGCTTTGCATACAATGTATGCATGTATCTATTATAATGTATATATTATAATGAGCCCCCAATAAAATGAGAAAACAAAATGAAAACGTCATTGAATATTATAGATTGCTTGATGAAAAATCTGAGAAAAGATATGTAATAGACAAATGTATAGAATTCAATAAGAAACAGCAGCAAAAAAAGATTGTCTTCAAAGTGACATCATAATAAGATTTGAAGAGGTGATATGTGATCTGATTCTGTGGCTGTTGCTCTAAAGGGGAAAAGTGCATTGGTGGAAAGAAGTAATGGAAATCTGCAGAGGTTTGATTTTAAGCAAGCATTTGCTTGCTCAACAAGGTACGTAAAGAAAGGCCTTGCTGGGATTTGAACCCAGGATCTCCTGTTTACTAGACAGGCGCTTTCACCAACTAAGCCACAAAGCCTCCAATGAGTAACCTTTGTGGTTTTTGCCTCTATTAGAGCATGCTTTGGTCCATCTGCAGTATTTCAGACTATTTCAAGATAAGAGTTGTATTTTTCTCTTCTGTTAGACTCTCACCCAGCTCAGAACCACCCAGACAATTATCAATCATTTTGGGCAAGCAATGATTCAGCTATTATCTCCCTCGTTTTACCTCTTTGCTCTGCATAACCTGCTTTGGGCTTAAAGTCATACTGCAAAAAAACCCCTAATTTCTCTGATTCCAGTAAGATGTCATGAGGCAGGCATGGTACTGGAAGTACAAACAAAATCCACCTCCCGGGTCTAGGTTGGAGTATCTCTGCTATTGCTAGGGAGAGGCCTTGATGACTTAGGTTTGGCTTTAGGCTGCAAGCCTGGTTGTTTTAAACTCCTCTGCCCCTCTGACAAAGAGTGTTCTGGAGTCTATATGGATGTGCAGTGTTCGCTACCTGTTTTGCACAGTGTCTCTAGTCAGTCACACAAAAGATCTAAATGCTTATAATTGTGGAATTATAGAGAGACTTTCTCAACTTTGCCTCCCCCAAAGATATGTCCAACATTAGAGGTTATTTGTCCACACATGGTGGGAGGTCAGATGCTTAGAGATATTCTCCCTGAAGGTATCTGGTCCTCTGTAGGTGGGTTCACACCCTACTGAAAATGGTTTCCATGAAGAGTCAGAGAACAAGTCAAACTGACTCAGGGGCATCCAAAGTCAGACTGCCATCATGAGTCTGGAGTCCACCCACCTTGTCACATGTATGCCCCCAATACCTCCACTTCCTATTGTGTGTATGTCTCCAGATAGTCCCCCGATTACTGTAGCACCTATAGTGCAGTCCCTTCCTGTGATGTTTGTCTTTACTTGTAATTAGGGGCTTGCACGCTCTGCCCCCCCACAAAGAGATGCAAGTCTTGGTTAGCAATAAAGAGTTCTCAAGATAAATAAATAAATAGCTTTCTCCATTACCTCTTCTCTCCCTCAGTGGCCCTTTCTTCCCTGCCCCTCCTCCTCTCCTGCCCTCTCAGCCCAAAGGGCCTGGCTGGTAAGATCATGGCCAGGAGGCTAGCATGCTACTATGAAATGTGTCTAGATTATTTTTGACTCTCTGTCCTATTTTGCTATGACTTTATTATAATCATATCTCTATATATTTTTTTGGGGGGGGCATCACTGCTCTCCGGTGGTGGGAGTAGGAGGCCCAGCCCCACTGCTGGAATTGAACCTCCGTCCCAGTGGGCCGCAGTCCCGCGCACGACCACTACGCCACCGGGGCTCAGCCCTATATCTGTATATCTTAACCATACAATTGGCCCTACCAGATCCACCATTAGCTGGGGGAGGGTGGGGGCTGGCCTAATCTAGTCACCTAATCTGGTGTCAATTTGAGGATTAAGAGTGTAGGGGTGGAGTCTTATCTAGTCAATCTGAAGATAGTCAGTGAGACCTCTGTGTGGGCATGGCCTTCTCCTATGAGAATTCTGGGAAATCTGGCCATATTTCTCCCTTGGAGGTGAGAAACTTATTACTCAGTCCCTTGGAGATGCTCTACTGACAAGTCACAAGGCTGACTTCCTGTGAGGAGTTCTCCATCCTGGAGGAGAAGCCACATGGCTTACCCTGCTGGAACCAGACTTCTAAAGCCAGAAAAGCCAAGCAGAGACTCCTGCCAGTATTGCAATGCTTGAGAAACCACAGAGAGGCCCCTACCAGCACTGAGATGCTTACAACGCTAGTGAATTCTAACACTTTCTTACCCACTGACCTGTAAATTGTCTGCATTTGACGTCATTGCATATGCCTTGTGAATCTGAAGAGGACTTTATAGACTGGTGTTGGACATAGGGGCTAATATCAGACTGGACTTGGGCTGGACTGGGTTGGGATGCTTCCTCAATGTTCCTTTCTTCTTGTCTATAAACCTCTTTCTTAAACACATATGAGTGTCTATGGATTTGTTTCTCTAGTCTACCCCAACTAACACACTGAGATTAATGGATTTATTTAATATTCATCAAGAAGGAAAACTCAGCCCATTCCACAGGAGGAAGGTCAGGATGTCTGCTTCTGTAAAGATTTACAGTCTGTGCCAAAGGGTTGCTATTAAGTTGAAATTGACTCGATGATCATGAGGGAAAGCTGCATTTCTTATGTTTTTTGGTTGCTTGCCCCTTTCTGCATTTTCAAAAATCAGAGTTGTTTCATTGGTCCTATTCCCATGTTCTGTGTCAATGATTCTTGCCTCCTCTCTCTTAAGGGCTCCTGTTATTTCAGGTTCATTCTGATACACCAGGAAAATCCCATTTTATTGTTGTCCTTAGATGCCACTGGGTTGGTTTCCCTTCATAGCAACCCTTCCTACAAGCGAACAAAACACTGTCTGGTCCTGTGTCATCCTCACACCTGGTTTATGTTTGAGTCTCATTTTAGGCTCTTAATTCAATTACACCTACAAATCCCATGGGCATGTAAAGTGACATTGACAGGCTCCAAGATTTAGGACCTGCATTTGTCTATGTAGTCTACCACCCTTCCTGCTCTTGGGGGAGTGTCGCTGTATTTAAAATGCATGATAGTTTTGATGCTTTATTATGCAACTGTTTGGCTAACCAAATGGCAAGTTGTGGAGACCACGGTGAGACACAGGAACGGAGAACGATCCCAGGTGGTGTGGATGAGAAACGAGCGTCAGCTGGAGCCTGGGTGACGGTGAGGCATCCAGGCAGTCGCAAACACATGATCACATCAGAGACGTGTAACATGTTTAACAGAAACTTGCTTCATCAACTCTATTTTGCTAAGCAAAGGAGTGGTGGGAGTTCACTCCAGTGTGAAACTTTTCACAGGTGACTAGTGCTGGAGTTTGAGCTAAGTAGCTCTGTGTGTGTGTGTGTGTGTGTGTGTGTGTGTGTGTGAGAGAGAGAGAGAGAGAGAGAAACTATTCAATATCAGAGAACTGAAAAAGGAGATGGGGAGCAGTTTCTGTAGCTCACACACACAGGATTTAGAAGCGTTCAGGCTTCCCATAAACAGATGGAGAAAGCTTGTAATGTGGGATCAATATAAGACTTTTCCGGGGCTGAGCCCCGGTGGCTGAGTGGTTGTACACGGGACTGCGGCCCACTGGGATGGAGGTTCAATTCCAGCAGTGGGGCTGGGCCTCCTACTCCCACCACATGCAACAAGGACTGCAGTGATGCCCCCCCCCCAATAAGATAACTCTCTCTCTTCCAAAGTTTTATTCAAATATTAGAAGCTCTTTGCCAGCACTTGGGGGAGGTCAGATGCTTAGAGATACTCTCCCTACAGGCTCCAGCCATTCAGACACCATTATTGCCTTTCCCACGAAAGGAAGGGCTCGCTTCCTGCAGTTAGGAAAGTGGGTCACATCCCCTGAAAGCGTTGGCTGAATCGGGTCTCCAGCCCAAGCACAATCCAGCTTAGGTCATCATCGTGAATCTGGGGTCCGCCCACTTTTTCACCTGAGGGACCCCAGTACCTCCCTTTCCTATTGCGTGTGTACTCCTAAATCCTTCTCATTTCTGTGATAGCTATAGGAGAGACCCCTCCTGTGACCCATGTCCTTACCTGTGAGTAGGGGGCTTGCACGTGTCGGAAAAAGATGTATAATATGGAGGACTCCATTAATTCTCTCTGTCATGCTTCCTATGGCTATAATCTTTACTTATTATTGCTGTATAATTGCACCTACCGGACCCGCAAAAAACACCGTCAAAACAAGTCTTGAAGAGAGCAATTTGTGTCCCACAGATCAAAGTGGGCTCACAATTCTTACCGTCATCTAAGAACAATTGGTCCTTGTTGCATGGCCCGGCTCAGATCTTACCCTCCTAAAGCAACCACTGACAATAAGGGTGTGACATCAAAGTGTGGTGAAGGAAGCAGATGGTGCCAGACTATCAAGAACAGTGCCTGGGGTTTTACAGCTTGTCTGATAACAAGCAACCATCAAAGGAAAGCATCACCTACATCCGCATGCAAGAAGCACACTGGCCTGCGTGATCAACGATGGTAAGTAATAGAATCCGGAGCCAAAGGAGGAACCCTGTCTGAGCTGGAATGGTGCGCACTGGTTTGCTTAAGGCTTTGAATGATGGTGGAGGACCCCAACCCATTTGCAGGGTTCTCACATGGATCAGGTGTCCAATGAGTACCCTGTGACCCTAGCTGAGGGATGCGAATAGTCCTGTTATCAAACAGAGATAACACTGTGAAGTTGATGATGGTCGATGTGCATCACTTCAGTTGTGGGTTTTATTACTTTTTTTCTGAACGTAGCGCCTTAGACTGCTCGGCCATCCTGACGGCCTTATTACTTTTTTCTTCCATTCAGTTTTTGCTTCATTTTTTTTTTTTACGTCTGCTGTCTGGTGCATGCACATTTAAGATATCTATACAGATGTTACTTAGTTTATGGGTTATTCAAGCTACATTGAACTACTTATGACTAGATACACATATACACACATACATACATATAAATATGTATGTCTTATCAATAATACACACTGTGGGGTACCAGCACCCACAATCGAATGGGTCCAGGGGACAGTTGTATAATTAAGGGGTAAAATGAAAGAGACGTCAGAGAAAATAAAGCAGGCAAATGCCCTTCACCAGGACCTCCATGACTTCAGGAGCCAGGTCCACACAGAGAGAGGAAATACATTTCTAACCAAGGCTTATATACATTCTAGGGGCATGCAAGACCCCCTAATTACCATATACCTAACAACAGCAGGAAAAATATACGTACCCGAACCCTAAAGGTCCCTGAGTACTTTGGACCAGTAACAAGAGGAATGCCCCGAGGGCAGGTTAGGGAGCGTGGCTGTCTTCAGAACTGAGAGAGCAATAGCCTGTGTCTACCTCTGTAGTTAATGCCATCAGCCACGTGCTTGTAAGAGGTAGCTTTGAGGTGGCACTGCAATGGGAGGATGGCATGGGGAGAATTAATTATGACAAGGTGATGGCGTACTCAGTTCAACAGCACATACACTGAAATCAGGGAATGTGATTGGGACCCAGCCTACGAGACTTGTTAACGTGTGTATAAAGAGTGCTCCCTTTGGCAGCACGTATACTAAAATATGAGAATAAAGGATTCGTCTGTACTCTTCCTTTTCTGTGCTCCCCAACGCGCCACATACAACATGGCAGGAAGTAATGTGCTGATGTCCTATTAATAGATTTATATCAATGTTTCCAATCTACAAACACTAGGAAAAAGTGATCTCCCTTTTGACCCATTTTAAAGTTGATTCATCAAAAAAAAAAAAAGTGAGCGGTAACTACACAGAGATTGAGCTTCCAGTGACTCCCCTCTGGTCACGGACCAGGGGTGAGAGTGACCTGGTTACCCCCAGAGTGCAAGGGAAAGTTAAGTGCAGACTCAGTTAAGGAAAAATCTAACGTCTTATCATTTGATCTCCCTTTTGGCCCACTTTAAATTTGTTCTGGGGTTGGGCATTTCCTGCTTTCTTTTTGACTGAGGTTTTCCTGTGCTTTATTTTGTTTTTGCTTGTTTAATACATTGTCTTTTTTTGGGGGGGGTGTATGTGTCTGTGTGTGTTTTCCAGTATAGGAAATCCAGGATGGGTGGATTTATAGAGACAGTAACTGGATTAGTGTCTTATTGGCAGTGTGTGCAGTACGAGAAGCTTGGAGGGAAATGGGGAGCTTGTAGAAGTGGTTGCAGGAGGGAGAAACAGGTGATGGCTTTGCAACTGTTTATGATATGATCTAACTTTTCAAGTAAGTGACATGTGACTTATATGTCTACAAATTAAAAATAATAACAACAACAGTCATGGTGCATTTGAAGCAGTAATGTCAATATCCGCTATTCTTTCCCAACACCATCATTCAAATGCATCAATTTTTCTCTGCTTTTTCTTATTCTTTATCCAACTCCCACAGCCTACGAGGGAATTGAAAATACCAATGCGTGAGTCTGCCCCACCTCATCCCCAAAGTGGAACCTGTGTTCTTTTCCGGTGTTCTCTGCTTCCAGCCGAGGTCCATCTGATGCCAACAATGGTATCTCTTGTTTGACTTTCTCTTCTGAATCTGGCTTGAATCACGGCAGCTCCCTGACGACGGACTAGTGCAATCATTGCTGGAGGATCTTCAGCAAAATTTTGTGCATCTCATACATATAATATTGCTCAATACGTTCCACATTTTATTGGGCCACTTTTTTTTTTGGAATGGGTACAAATGTGGATCTCTTCCAGTTGGTTGGCCAGGTAAATACCTTCCAAATGTCTTGGCCTATGTGATGGAGTGCTTCCAGTGCACCATCACCTTGTTGAAACATCTTAATTGATATTCTTCATTCACCACCTCTCAACATGGCTCACTGTCAAGTTGTTCTTTTTGATACAGTGGCGTTGAGCATTCTTTCTATCTTCTTTTGATGTTTCCTGCCTCATTCAATATTTTGCCTACAGAATTGTTCAGTATGGCAACTTGAGGCTTGCATTTGTTCTTGAGTTGTTGCAGTTGAAGATATGCTGACTATCTTGGCAATTGCTTTTGGTTGGGGACTGTCAATCCACAGTTGCTTATGGGTGGGGGACCACCCATAAGACTGGATGATGGCGGCTGCTAAATAGATAAAAAGTTTCTCAGATCAATCAACTCTAGGTTCCAATTCATTATATAAAGTGGAAAACACAAGTGGGGTTATAGCAGATTCCGAAGATGCTAAAACAAGGCAAAGTGAAATTGGTCATCCTTGCCAACTGCCTGTTCTTGAGGAAATCGAAATAAAGTACTATCTCTTGTTGGCCAAAACTGATGTCCTTTAACACACTAGTCACAAGATAAATTTGGACACCACTTGTGGAAATTACTACTGAATATGCACACCGGCCATCATCTTTTTTTGTTGTTTTTTTGGGGAGCATCACTGCCCTCTGGTGGTCGTGGGAGCTACCCAGCCTTGCTCCCAGAGAGCTGTTGCTGGATTTGAAACACCAAGCCAATGGGCCGCAGTCCTGCACTCAACCACTACACCACCAGGGCTCAGTCCTGGTCATCATTTTTTACTTCTTTTATTTAATACTTTTATTGGGTGCCCTTACAGCTCTTATCACAATCCATACATTCATCCAATGTGCCAAGCACATTTGTACATGTGTTGCCATCATAATTTTCAAAGCATTTTCCTTTTACTTGAGCCCTTGATATCTGTACCTCATTTCCCCTTCCCTCCACCACTCTCCCTTTCTCCCTCATAAACCCTCAATAAATTATAGATTATTATTTTCATGTCTTACATCATTCTCTGTCTCCCTTCACTCACTTTTCTGTTCTTTGTCCCCCTGGGAGGGGGCTATATGTTGATCCTTGTGATTGGTTCCCCTTTCTCCCCCACCTTCCCCTTATCCTCCTGGTGTCTCTATTCTCATTGCTTCTGAGGGGTTATCTATCCTGGATTCCCTGTGCTGTGGGCTCTTATCTGTAGCAGTGTGCACGTTCTGGTCTAGCTGCATTTGTAAGGTGTAATTACGGTCATGGTAGTGGTGGGGAGGGAGGAAGCATTAAAGAATTAAAGGACAGCTGTGGGTTTCATCAGTGCTCTGCTTCACCCTAACTGGCTCATCTCTTCCTTGGGACCCTTCTGTGAGGGGGTGTCCCACTGTCTGCGATGGGCTTCGGTTCTCCACTCTGTGTCCCCCACCCCCATTCGCATTGGTGTGATTTTGTTCCGGGTCTTCGATGCCTGGTTCCCGATCACATCAACACCGTATGAGCACATAGGCTGATGTGCTTCTTTTCATGTGGGCCTTGTTGCTGCTCAGCTAGATGCCCTGGCCATGATGGACCCAGGTGGCTCTGACACTGTTGGAAGCGTAGCAGAGCAGACTGGTGAAAAATAAATCCTGCAACATTGTCTTTAATAAAACTAGCTCCCACAAAAATGAAAAAAAAATAAAACTAGCCAAAGCTTTTTTTTAAAAAAAATATGTTGAGCACGTAATTTCTTTCTGATTTTCTAACTCTAGGTCTTTGCATATTTCATTTTAACATTTCACTTCATCTCCCCCGGCTGCTTATTGAAATGTTCTTTTCAGCAGTTGGACATCATCATGTCTTCCATTTGCTCTAGCTGTTCTGTGATCAAGGGCACACTGCAGAGGTTCCTCAGATCTCCAGTTTGCTTTTTCTTTCTGGTCTTCTTAATGCCTTTTCCCTTTCTTTGTGTTTGATGTTCTTGATGCCCTCCCATAGCTCAAGTCGACAGCCAGTGTTCAATGTGTCAAATCTATTCTCGAGATTGAGAGGTGAAGATGGGGATGGAGCTCAGTGAGGAGTGAAAAAGTAAAGAAAGGCTTTACTGAGGCAAGGGAAAACTCCCGGGAGGATTCTGCATCCCAGTGAGTTAGGTTAGCAACATCAGGCTTGGTAAAGTGGCATATATATATATATATATATATATATATATATATATATTTCCTGTGTTGCAACTGTCAGCAAATTATCCTGTTTTTCCAGAATTCTGGGGGAGGGAGCTGTGTGATAAATTCTTTGGCCAGGGAGATAAATTCTTTGAAATTCTAGAGGCAGGGGTTACAAAGTCCAGAAGGCCATCCCTTTTCCTGAGAGTCTCGGGGAAAGGGTCTGCCTAGTCTGGGTCAGCCCAAACAGAGATGTTCTCAAAATTCATATGGGGTACACACAAGCTCATATTTTGGCTATCTGTCTACAGAGAAAAAAATCAAAGATGAGGCCTTTTTTGTTTGTTTTTTGGGGGCATCACTGCTCTCCAGTGGTGGGAGGAGGAGGCCCAGCCCCACTGCTGGAATTGAACCTCCGTCCCATTGGACCGCAATCCCGTGCACAACCACTACGCTACCAGGGCTCAGCCCCCAAGATGAGTTTTAAATAGAATCACTACCTGGTAATCCTGTTGGTACATCAGAAAATTAAGAGGCAAGGAGGCCAATAATTGAGGGCTGGGTTCTAAATGTGGATTCCATGTAGCAGGATCTGGTTCAGAACATCCCCTGTGATTGTTTTTGCCCATGGAGCAAATTGAGTACTCATTGTAACAGTCTAAGTTCACCATGTCTGCCTTTAGGCTCTGCTAATCCCTCACCAGGTTCAATGGGACAGTGTCTGCCATCCCTTTCTGTGCCCACAATCTGGGACCTGCAGTGTGCAGTAATTTCCCCAAACTGCTGCTGTCTGAAGGTGTTCATAATTCCAAGGTCTTGCAGAACCTCTGAGAATTAGTCACAAAGCCTGACACCAGAGTTCCCCTCTGTGTTATCCTCCCCGTACCAGTATTGTCAGACTTTGTAACTCCCCTCCCAAACCAGGAATGGATTGCAGCCAGGGAGAATTCAGATCCCATTGGTCCCAAGCCTGCTGAGCTAATCTGGTCCTTCTTCCATTGGGGGACAGTAGGGCATAGACCCGATACCAGGACATCCCACAGGTCCATTATAAAATTAAAAAAACAATTGATTACAAGGATCAATCTACAACCCTCTCCCAGGGGGATGAATAACAGAAAAGTGGGTGAGGGGTGATGGAGGACAATGTGAGATATGGAAACAATAATCTATAACTTAAGGGTTTGCCAGGCAGGGTGGGCCGGGGAGGGAGGGGGAAGAAATTGGGAGGTGATATTGGGCTCAAAGGGGAAGAAAATGCTTTGAAAACAATGATGGCAGTCTATGTGCAAATGTGCTTGACACACTGGATGAATGTATGGATTATGACAAGACATGCAAGAACCCCAATAAAAGTGCTGGGACAAACAAACAAAGCAAAAAAATGCTTTCAAGCTAAGTTGTGTTCCTTTGTTTAACTTTGTGTGTAAGTCACCAGAAACCTGGTCCATTAGCATAGCATTAACCTAACAAGGCAAAACTCAGATCCTCTGAGAAGAGTTATGGATTTTAACATAACAGGAAAAGTCAACGGGGGTGGGGGTGGGGTGCTGAAAAACCACAGCCAAAGCTCCAAACTGGTTCTACCAGTTGTTGTTGTTTTTTTTTTGGTGGCCATCACTGCTCTCCAATGGTGGGAGTAGGAGGCCCAGCCCCACTGCTGGAATTGAACCTCTGTCCCAGTGGGCCGCAGTCCCGCGCACAACCACTACGCCACCGGGGCACAGCCCAGTTCTACCAGTTTTGAGTTCCACAGAGCATGGTGTTGAAAGACTATAAATAGTGGCCAGACAGATCAGATCAGGTTTGTGTCACTCTGCAGGCCTTCTCCAACCCATCCCAGTGGCATAGCTACAGTCACCAACCTCAGCCCGCCCTAGGCCCTCACACTGCTACTGGCCAGTTGTGATGGGTAGGTTTGTTATGCCAACATGGCCACAACCGATTGGTGGATCTGTTGTGACGGCACAGCCAATGAGCGCGCAGGATGAGTTGAGGGGCGGATGTGGGAGGGGCTTCGCAGGTTCCGCCCCCTCGCTCGCTTGCTTCCGGATCTTCGGACCAGAGAGCTGCCTTGTTCTTCCTGTGCCTCGACCTCCAAGCAACACTGCCCGTGGGACACCTAACCGTGGACTGTGTT
>PVJH01034484.1:0-20572 GCA_004026705.1 Nesogale talazaci
AAGCACATTTGCACTTTGTTGCCCCCTTCATTCTCAAACTTGCCCTCACCATTTTCAAAACCTTTGTGTATACTTGAGCCTAGGGTAAGTCTTGCAATTATATACAGTCGCAGGAGAAGAATCCTGCCTGTCAGATTGATACGTGTTTTAATGAAACAAGGAAGGCATTAAAACATCAAGTAAGTGGGAGTCCTCCATTCCATAGGCACCTGCTTCTCACACTAGGGAGCTTCAGATGAAGTCCAATGGCTACAGATGATCACGTAATTTTATGAAAATCCCCTATAAACACAAGTCTGTTAAGGATAATTCAAAAACAATGGCAGCAGTCCAGTAACACAGAATGAGTAAATATTCAACTGGATTCAGGAAAGAACATGGAGCAAGCTGAGTTTGTTCTGTTTTGCATAAAGACATATGGGTTGTAAACAACTGAACACTACCAAACAACAGCAACAATGTTCTTCAGAAGGCAGTCATTTAGTCCACTCCCCACTCAGGACTTGGGCAATATGTACGCATGTGTTTGCAGGAGCTGGGGTAATTAGGAGTCTGAGGACCAAACAACAGCAACAATGTTTTCAGAAGGCAGTCATTTAGTCCACTCCCCACTCAGGACTTGAGCAATATGCATGTATGTGTTTCCAGGAGCTGGGGTAATTTTTCAGTCTGAGGTGAAGAGCGTGGGCCAGATTCTAAATATCATGGAAGCCATGATGGGTCTTTATACCAGAGGATGGGTAGTGTCTGATTGTTATTGAAAAGCATTCTCCTCATGGTACAGGCAGCAACATGAGACTGAAAGCAGAAGCAGCTCCCCCGTTATCTCCCCCCAGAATCCAAAACTCTTTTGAGCTGTGTCCCATAGTGCTTCATTCCCACCACTCCTTCCGTTTCCTTTTCCTTCCTTTTGACTAACTCTACTTTATTTAAAGTACTAAAAAATGAAAATTTACCATTAGCCAACTGAGTTCCGATTTTTTGGCAGCATCTAAAATGTCATCATCAGGAAACTTAGGAATATATATCTCTTTCTCACTATCAGGTCTCATCAAGGTGTTGACCTTGGCATATCAATGGTATAGACCTTTTTCACAGGCTGTTTGATCTGGGTGCTTTTTGGCCTTTACATCCACAATGAACACAAGCATGTTGGTATTTTTAGCTTCTTATGGGTGACTCCGTGGTCCAGGGGAACTTGCTGATGGATATTGGTCAAGCGTGTTTCCCCTGGGGACGCTCCACAGGGTTTATTTGGGCTACTTTCTTAGCCTTATGAACTTGGGCCTCTAGAAAGTGGGTAACATGTAGACTTTTGTGTATGTGTGTGGTGTGGACATCTTTCAGCAAGGCCTATTTGGCCTTAAATGCCTTTGCTTTGGCGTCTGTTTCCTGAGGATCATGGGATCCTTATTTGACCTGGGGTCATCTTCATGAAAAGGCTCTAACTCTAACTTTTGTGTGTTAACTACACATGACACCAACCCATGGCTTTTGCAAGTGACTGCACCAACACCGGATGAAGGTTTCAGACAGTAGCTACAGATTCCCCACTGTGCAGACCAGCAGCCATGAGAAAAATCGTAACTGGCCAAGAGGGATGTCATTGGTAACAGGGAGAAGCCAGGATGGATCCCAGCTTTGTCTGTTTGAGGGGTCACTGACTGTAGTTACGTTTCCTGGAAAACTATAGGAGGCAGTAGTACTTCTTGTCTTCGCCTTCTACATTTCTAAATGTGACATCGGAGAGAAGTGAGAAACATAGAGGCCCTTGGGTCTTCTTCAAGAAGTAGAAGTAGGTCAGGGGCACTGGAATAGATAATAGTTCTAAAGATTTCGGGTCACAATCCCAATAGAACTTGGAACTTTTATAATCTGCACTTGAAAGAGCCCCCTGAACCTGCTCACTTGAGCGTCGAAGCTCAATAAAGCAACATGTTTTGTTGTTGCTTGTCGAGTTACAGAGAAAAGCGACTCCAGAGATCGCAGAAAGAGAATCTTTTTCAGCGAATCAGACATTGGTTCCATTTACCAATCTTCCGGTCAACTGACAGGCAGGAGCCAAAGGTAACTCAGAGTGGACAGGGGAGGTTCAATCCAAGCCTGGCCACCACTGTGCAGTATCACCACCTGCATAGCATTACACCCCTTCCCCAACCATCCCAGCTCCAAGGTTACCCTCTCATGACCCTCCAGGTGTCCTAGTTAGATCAATAAGTCAGTATTAAGTACCTAACTCATGAGAAAGGAAGTGGTCAGAGGGAGGCAAGGTCCACTGGGAAAGAAGCACATGAGAGTGAAAGAGGAAGTCCTGGAATGGATGTCATTGGGTTGGGAAAGATTTTCCAGGGGACTTGTGATGATAATAGTGAGATCAATTTTGTTATGACTTTGGGGTTCCCTGGATGTGTTCCAGCCCCTGGCCCTCCCACACATTCATTGGTACTACATCAGGAAGCCCTTCCCATCTTTGTCACACCTCCAGAATAAAATTACAAAGGCCTGGAAAGATATATCAATAGCATCTATAGGAGAGACTTCAGCGGGTTCCATTGTGTCTGCTTTCCAAGAGGAGGACAACACTGATACCCCCACTTGTCTCATCCCTTACCAGTCCCATAACACCAACAATGAGGCCTTAGAAACATGCTTCAAAAAGTAAGTACCCGCTCCTTCCACAGTAAAGGAAGGGGTCTGAAACCCATTAGCCACATGTCTTGGGAATGTAATGTCATCTCTTCACTTTCGTTGGTTGACACACACACACACACACACACACACACGCAAAATGAGGAAATGAGAAGACCCACTGACGAGGGTTATGGTGAGTCCTGAAGCTAGAAGTGCTTGGGTGAGGGGTGTCCCTGTGCGAAGGACTGAGGGAGGCCTGTGGGTGGTCACACTCATTTGCATACTTCACTCTGTGGGGATGCTCTCTGCCTCACCACTCACTGAAGCCAGGACCTTGGCCAACACGGTCTGCCCATTTGAAAGGATGGTAAGAAATCCCATCTTTGAGTCGCTGTCCCCGGAGCAGAGATGAGCAAGGGCAGTTGAGAGACAACGGGTCTACTCATATCTCTCAGAAGATGCTGACAGGTGATGGATTTTTCAGATGTGTCAGTCAATGGCCACCATTGGAAGGTATTATATAAGCACCTAGCACCATTCCTGGAGCAAAGAAGGCATAGATAACCCTGCCCATTAGGGCTTCTGATCAGTTCTGTCAGGCAGAGCATTCTGTCCCACAGCAGATATGCACACAGAGCAGAGTCGTGACACCTCCCTGCCATATTCTTCTCTAGGTTCAGATACTTCCTTGGAAATAGAGACCCTCAGGACCATCTCGAAAAGTAAGTGGGCTTTGGGCTCAGCTGTGGGGCAACTATTTTCACCAGAGAGGAGAGTCTGTGGACAAGGCTTGGGGAGAGGCTGGCTAGAATCGGGACTCTTATCCAGCTTGTAAACCCCATGAGAAGACTGAAGTCTATGGGTTTCCTCTGCTAGAAGACAAGACACAAAGACCCGAGGGTGGGATTTGGAGTGCCTTGTGGTATAGGTGGGCAAGGAGTTCAGAGAGGGCTCCCACTGCACTCACACAGCTCAAGTCAGTTCACCCCCAGCACACCACCACTCACAGTGCAGAAGAGCTCTAAGGAGTCATGTGTGTTCCCACCGGCTGTGCACCTCTGGGTGCTGTGTCCCCCTACGCCTCAGGCTCAGCAAGCTGCACCTCTGTCATTTGGGGCCCCTAGTTTCAGGGGGAAGCATGATCCCACAAGGAACAAGGAGCATGGGGCCACATGTTGGTGCTCGAATTAGAGGTGGACTTTTCTCAAGAGTCCTGGGAATATGAGGACTTGAAGACAGACTCATATGTTCCATAAGCTATCGTACATATATGAAGCTCCTATTGTGAGTCTGAACTGAATAAATCTATGAACCCCGTAACTTCCTCCAGTTTAGCATCCAGCGGAGTGTTCACAATAGCACACAGACTATTCTCTTCCTCCTGGTGACGTAGAGCATGAATAAATCCAGGGGTCCCATCATCCTCAGCTGATGCACTAGGTTATGGCGGGAAGAGTCTGAGTAGGGCTGGGTGCTGGCTTGCTGTGGCCCTCTGGGTGGGCAAGGCTGGAGAAGAAGGCCATCGCCCAGAGACATAACATACTGTGGGAGGATACAGGGAAGACAAAGCCAGGCTTCTGACTGTGACCCCAAAACCTTTTCCCCCCACCCCACCCCTGTCTTCAGGGTCATCTCTTCCATCCTGAGCACGTGGCTGGAACAATACCCTGAGGATGTCTATCAGTTGCCAAATTTTCCCCGCGTGCATATGCTGACAGACTCCAGAGGGCTCCACAGACCTCGATCACTTCTAGAGCAATGTGTCCTCTTCCTCCTCACACAAGTGGACCATCCAAAAGCCATTGAAGTGGAGAAAAAGGGTGAGGCAGCTTGAGAAAGGCTATGTGAGAGCATGTGGGGAGGGCCACATTCTAGGACTCAGGGAGGAAGCACCCGAGATTGGGGATGGGACAGGACCAAAGTCTAAACACAGGTCAATCATGTCAATTATCTGTACACTGCGGCCTATGAAGGCTCCCAAAGTCTCTGGAGCTGGGCTGCTCCAAGAGAGGGGTACGGTTTCCTTATTTGGAAGCCTTTTCTGTCGGTGAAATATTCTCTTTTCTTAGCTCAAGTGCCAACTCTGGAGCAGCACGTACCTTCAATATCAGTTCTCGTGGATCCAGAAGTGGAGGCCAGTGTAGAAGATTCTCAACAAGGTCCCTCACCAGCCCCAATAGTTAAAGCAGAGCCTGAGCTGGAAACTGAGACAACACCAACACCTTCCTGCTCCTCATGGATGGACACAACTTGTGAGCTGAGACAGGAGGTGCCCAGTATCTTGACATTTTCTCCCAAGGTGGTGGCAGAGCAGTTGACAATGATGGATGCGGTAAGCATGTGGGCCAGCAGAATGTGCCTGAGTTAGACCTTCATGCTTCCCTTGGATGCCCAAGAACTATATTTTCTTTATCTGGCTTCCAGTGGTCTGTGTATCATTTCTAGTTCTGCCTCTTAGCAAGCGTGAACTGGGGACAAGTTCCTTCAATCCTTGACTCTCTGTCCAAATGTGGATAGTAGATCAAAGTAAGTGCCACAGTCTTCCTGCACCACACAGCAAGAGCTGGTATCAGAACCTTCCTGTAGACATAGGGTTAGTGGCCCAACCTGCTGTTTTGAGTGACTGAGAAGATGCAAAAATGTGGGACAAATGACAGCTAGCGGGTGACGCATGTTTGTACAAGTGAAGCACTTGATGCATCACTCTGGAAGACTTCCAAGCACTGGCTGTAGAATAATACCTGGGGAGAATGTATATCTGAATTGAGAGAGACCAAATCGTGTGAGTATGGCAGAAGGTACATCTTTGGTAGGTACAACCTGGGGAAGTCTTATGGGTGATAGGACTGTGCTCTCTTCCTCATCAGCAATGCTCTCGGCTCACTCACTTGCTGAGCTCTCAATGGAGAGAGAGCAAAACCAAGACACACCCACAAGGCTTCAGCCCGGATCTCAGCTTCCCGAGGTCCAGGTTGCACTAGGCAGCCCAGGCCTAAGACTGAGGAGCTACAGCTTCTGCTCTGGGGACGGGAAGGCTCAAGTAACATGTCTTCTCTCACCAGGAGTTGTTCAAGAAGGTGGTGCCCTACCACTGCCTAGGATCCGTGTGGTCCCAACGGAACAAACAGGGCAACGAGAATCTGGCACCCAGCGTCCATGCCACAGTGGCACAGTTTAATGACGTGGTCCTCTGTGTCATTACCACCTGCTTGGGGGACAAGAAGATGACGGCCCCAGACAGGGCCCAAGTGGTGGAGCACTGGATCGAAGTGGCCTGGGTAGGCTGTGGGGAAGGTCCAAGGATCCGGGTGTCTCTCACCCCAGAAACTCCCTTTTCTCTTGGCTCACTTTCAGGGGGGGAATCTATGGCCGGAGTTCCTTTCCTGAGTGAAGTCCCTTCCTACCTAATGACTCACTGACCTGGTGCAGTGGTGGAGGCTCTCGCTCCTCCCTAAATCTCCACTCTCATGTTGATTTGAAATCATCCTTCCTGCTCTCCTTGTCCTGGGCTCCAGAGAGTCACATGGGGTGACCCCCTGCTTTCCTGTCCACGAGGAGAGGGGTCCGCCTAACACACTCAGAATACAGCAGGGCCAGGGCCAGGCCTCAGCCTCAAGACTTACCTTTCCCATCCACAGGAGTGTCTCATCCAAAGGAACTTCGCCTCCCTGCAGGCCATCATCTCTGCACTGCAGACCACACCCGTCCATCGCCTGCAGGATACGTGGCAAGCAGTGTCCAGGGGGGCAGGCTCTCCCTGAGGAGCTCTGAGCCACAACTGGCACGATCCCCAGGACTGGCCATTGCTCCTCTGTGAGGCTGGAACCTGCTGGGAAGAACCTTGGAACAAAACCCCGGTTCCTGGACTGGGTCTCAGAGCCTCCCCGTAGGCTCAGTGCCCCAGTTCAGTGAAAGATCTCCATTCCCTGTTCTGTCAGATACTGCCTGATACGGTATTGACAGATCACCCCCACCTCTCTGTGTCACAGCAGGGACAATCTAGCTGTTGTGTAGAAGTGGAAAAAATGGAATCCTGGTCGCATCTACCTGAGAATACCATGACTCTGTCCTCGGGGTTCAAAACAAGTCCATTTGAAAACCACTCACTTCCACAGTGTAGACCCTCAAGGCTTGAGGAGCCAAGGAACTTGTACTGATACCTCTCCAGACATGCTAAAGAGATGGTCCTCCTTTCTTCCTCCCTTAGCCAAAGCTCGGAAATCTTGCACCAGCTGTGTAAGAAAGTGTACATGCTGAGCAAGGACTTGATCATCCAGGTAAATTGAAGATAGGGGCGAGGGCAGGGCTGGGTAAGAGGAGTTTACATTCAAAGTACACATGAAAGCTTCTGGCTCTGTCTAGATTGGACTAAGAGGGGAAAGGAGCTGTTTTGCCAATGGGCAGGCTGAGAGTGGAGAGGAGGAACCCTCCCATCATGGGAGGCGGTGGGAAAGGAGGCTGGACTGTTGTCGGAGTGCTTCACTTAAAGATAAGATGAGCTGGTGTCGGCTTCCCAATGAGGCGTTCATAATTGGACTTCCCGCCTCTCGGGTGCTGATTAAATAGGAAGACAGGGGTACCTTCTCCTAGAATGCCACACATCGACCCAGGCAGACAGTCCTGCGGCTCCTTCCTTTTGCGTACCCTGCACAGCGGAGGGAGTGAGCTTCTTCTCTGGGCTTGGTTGCCAAGGTGTGCTTTCAGAGGTGGGTGCTGAATCCCAGGTCTTCTGCTGAGTTCTCTCCCGAGTGCAGCCATGGAGACAGGAAGCTGTATCACTGAAAGCCCACAGGAAGTCCGAGTCTAAGCCTGTACACAAAGAACGGGCCCTCTCCCACTTGAGGAAATAGGCTCAGAGAGGTCAGGTGATTTTCCAAGGTCACAGGGTCATGAGGGTTCCTCAATGCTAAAGTGGGAGCCAGCCAGGGGTGACCCTAGTGGCTGTACCCGTTGTCTTGGGTCCGAGGTCCACGTCGCATCACAGTGTCCAGGAGCACTAAGGAGATGAAGCGAATGTGTCCTCCTTGATCTCTCTCTCATCTCTGGCAGAAAAAGACTCCCAAGTTTGCCATGCTGAAGATGATCTACAAGAGATCACGCTCGGGACCTCTGAAGAAAGACAAGGTTAGGGCACCTGTGGGCTAGCTCCAAGAAGAAAATGGAGAGGAGGGAAGCATTCGTAGAACTTCTCCTGGGGTCATAGAACCTAACAGGCCTCCCCTGGGAAAGACTCTTGTGTATCCTACATATGCCTGGACTGGCCTTGTTAGTGTTCTGAGGGACTAGTACAGGTTCCTGTGCAAAAACCTGGAAGAGCCACATTAATGGTGGATTGGGGGCGATGAAGGTCCAGGTCTCATATTGCATTCCTAGGTTGCCAAACCATGATCCTTCAAGATGGTTAGGGGTAGGTCAAGGCCTAAGAAGCTGGGAAGGGAGGAGACTCAAGTCAAGGTGGTGAAGTGTGTGTGCCCAGGATGCTCTAAGGAGGGGCATCCACTTGCAGACTGATAGCCTGAGGTGGACGAGGTTTCTGGGGATGGCCCTGCTTCGGCACCTGAGAGTAGGTTCCCAACCACCCCAATCTCATTGTTAAAGGGTGTCATCGAGGCCACCATTCCCTATCTTGGAGTGTTCCTCACAGACCTGGTGATGCTGGACACAGCTTTGAAGTATTCTTCTGAGGTGAGTGAACCAGGGGTCATGTGGGTTCAGGACTGAACTCGGGGCCTGGTGGCAAGGAAGGAGCCCCTGCCTAGTGCTGTCCCCTGAACCCTCCTTACCTGACACAACCCAGCCTTTGAGAACCTCCCTGTGGCCCTGAGAACTGGACGTGCCCCAGGCTGAGGAAGTAATGGAGTAGATTGGCAGAAAACTGTAATGCTTTGGCGGAATAATATCTCCCTCTGAAGTGACCTTGGTAGGAGTTGATCTTCCTGAGTTAGGCAGACCCAGTGTGTCCTCCCAGGCTAAGGCCCCAAGCTGTCCATCTGACATCAGAAGTATTATGCATTTTCATACCTTTTTCACTAACCCCTTATCCCATGGCCTCAGGAGGCCCAAACCTTAGACTAGACCTAAATAGTGGTATGGATGCTGTCTACCCTAAGCTCGGCTCTGATGGTGGGATACAGTTCAAGGGTGGGGTAGGGCTGCTAATGTCCTGGAAGACTCATTCTGACCCATTTGGTTTGTCTGCCTTCCAGGGAGGTTTGAAAAACTTCCAGTTGAGGGAAAAGGTGAGCAACCATGGTCCGCAATGTGGGTGGGGGGACGGCATTGGGTATCAAAGCCCCTCTCTCCAGGACACTCCTTGGTTACCTCTTCCTTTTCTATTTAGGGGGAGAATGGAGAACACAGAAAGTGGAGTCCTAGCCCACACACAAGGACAAGGGGGGGTTGAACCCTGCTATTTCCTAATGGAACCTTCAACCCAGTCCAAGACTAGGAAGGAACATGGATGGGATTGGAGGGAATGAAACCCATCCCCTGTCCCTTCCCACACACCCATCCAAGACCAGAAACCATGCTCTGTGTCTTCTCTCCGCTCTCAGGAGTTTCATCTGCTGCAGGATATCATGCTCCTCCAGGAGTCGTGCCAACAGTACACAATCGTGGCGCAAGGGCAATTTGGGGACTGGTTTCAAAATTTGCAATGTCTCAGTGAGACGTGGATTGGGGGCAAGAGTTGGGGGCAGGAGCTGGGGCAGGAGTTGGGCCGGAATCGGAGTGTGCTCTCCCTGGCCGCTATTTCATAGAGCCTGTAGACTTTGTTTCTTGGTCGATGAATGATCTAGTTCTTCATTGACAGTTGGAGGCCCTGGACGCTAGCTTCTTGGCACACACTGGGTGGCCTGAGGAGTGGTTTCTGGTAGTCTCACAGCTGTCATGCTTTCCTCTAGTTACGACCTGTCCTGTGAACTGGAGCCCCCGTTTCAGTGTGCCAGTGCCATCCACTCATCCTCCATGAGGAAGTGGAAGACTCAGCCATCTTTAAGATACAGTGCAAGTGAGTGCCCAGATGTGGGTGGGCAGAGGTGGACTGCTTCAGTGAAGCTTCAGACTGCAGATTGAGTTGGGAGAGTCAGAGAGCTTGGTGAGGGGACACCAGTTTCTGACTTCAGGATCACATCTCTTCACCTCTCAGTGTTTCCGATTTCTCCTCTGTGAAAGGGACTGACCCTGTGTGCTAGTCCAGGTAGAGCAGAGAAACAATCCATAGACACTCACATGTGAATAAGAAAGGGGATTATCTAAATAAGAGCAATGGAATATTGAGAAAATATCCCAGCCTCGTTCAGATGAAGTCTACAGGTCCGATATTAGCTCTTATGTCTGATCCCAATCTATGAAACCCTCTTCAGGCTTATGAAACACATGCAGTGACACCAAATGCAGGATGATCACAAAGCAGTGGGTGGAAAGTCTTGTGGACCCAGTGGCAGGAGCAGCATCTTAGTGGTAGTAGAAGTGTCTACACATGACTCCTACAGTTCCCAGGGCACAGGGGATATCAGAATAGTGGCATGTGTCTTGTCAGTAGGGTGTCTCAGGGAGTGCCTGAAGGGAGAGAGTCTCTCCCACCTCCAAAGAGGATATACAGAAGTTCCCTGAATCCTCAAGAGAATGCCATGCCCACACAGAGGCCTAATTCCCTGTGACCCATTTGACAGATTAGATTCCACCTCTTCACTCTTAATCCTCTCATATCTCAAATAGACAAGAGATTATTTAACTACCATGCCCACTAGGAGCTCTTGGTGGCAGGCACAACTGGAAGACTGTTGGTTGACCAAGGCTTTAGTTTAGAATCTGACACAGACAGCAGGTGCACAACTGGGAGAGGGTGGACTCTTTCACTGGGATGGACCACAAAATCAGTGGACACTCCCTGCCCTAACCCAACCAGCTGCCAGGACCCGAGGAGCAGTAGAAAGCCCACACCTGGCAGAGGGACACACCAGGAAGTGTGGAAGGCATCTTGTCGTATAAGGGCAGTTCAGAAGACAATGGATACCACTGTAAAAATAGGTTTACCAGGCCTTTCAGGTTCCAAAAACTGCTCATTCAGAGTCCTGCAGCCCCCGCAGCTCACTCTTCCTCTACCCGTCTGGGTATTCCAATGACTCCTTCCCCTGTGTTTGCGTTACAGGTGCTGATCTTGAAGCCAGTACTAACTGGGACATGAAGGACTGAGCCTAACCTTCAAGGGAGCTGGCAATGACCCAGTGTTTATTGATTGTTACATTTGATTAATACTTACTTTCACAGACAGTTACTTGTAAATATGTTCTTCCTGAAATGACTTGTTCTTAACTTCCTCTTGTTTATTTTAATCATCCATGTGCTTTTATAATAAAGAATAACATACATTGGAGTCCTTTAAGTTTGCAGCTATCAATTTTCCCATCCCTTTCCATTCATGGATTTTCATAAGGAACTGGTTTCACCTATAGCAATCTATGCCTGCTGTGTGTTTCCATCAAGTTTGTTCTGACTCATAGCCACCCCATGCGCACTACCTGGTCACCATCCTTGTTATGGGTGAGCCCATTGCTGCCCTTCTTGCCAATCCACTTCATTAGGGACCTTCCCCACTTTCACTCTACTGCCCTTCCACTTTACCAAGCATGATGTCAGTCTCCAGGGACTGGTCTTATGTTAGCATGTCCAGAGTACATGAAACAAACCCCCCTACTTATCCTCCCTTCTCAAAGGAGCACTCTGGTAAAATTTAATCCAAGGCAGACCTGTCTGTCATTTCAGAAGTTCATGGTTTTCAGGATTCTTCACCGCCATAATTTAAATGCATTCATTATTCTTTGGTCTCCTATGTTTTATGTCTAACTTTCACAGGCTTATGAGGGAATTGAAAATAATATAGGTTTTCCAGCTCTCAAAATGACGTGCTTGCTCTTGAACACTCTGATGAGTTCTTGTGCAACAGTTCCAACCCCCACCCAAGTCCAAGAATGTTTAGACATTACCAAATGTTATTAGACATATCTTCATCTTTAGTGTCCCACTTGGACATTTCAGGGGCATATGTAATTGTGCCAGAGCTGTATGAGTGGGTGGGTTTTACTATGATCCAGCAGAACCCAGATTTATAAAGGTTCTCTGTGTAGATAGCAGAGCCCTTCCTACTGGACATGGAGTGTTTACCAACATTATTTTGAAAATGAGGAAGTGTCATCACACTCTTGCATAAGTTTTGGCTCTTCCCCTACTTCGTCTATAGGTCGGAATTGTTCAAGTCTGTGGGCCTCGCAGCTCTAACTGAGCATATGCAGACCAATGGCAGATCACTCCCAAAGTGATGGAACTTCCTTATCAAGCCAGGTATCACCGGTCAGTGCCCCCTAAGTGGATCACTTTGTTTCTGTCTACGACTCTAGCTGACTAAAGGTCAATATCCACATGCTTCTGCTTATCCCCACTTATGCTGTGTTTTTTATACATCCTGTGATGAGGTGACTTTTGTTGCTATTCTCATTAGTTGATAAGGAGTCTATTTCATGTCGTAGCCACGCCATGTGTGTAGAGCAGAACTACTACTACCTAAGACTGGAAGGCTGTTGCACATGCCTGCATCTCCACACATCCCCCACCCCCACCAACAGATGGATTTTGGTCTGTTTGTTTATCTAAAGCTATGTCTGCTTTGCTTGGGTGTCAGTATTACACAAGTACATTTCATAAATGAAGAACCAGGTGGAAGAGGTTGAAGGGAAGCAGTCTTGCCTGAGAAAGGTAGCCCTGCTACGAGAATGAGAGCCAGCTTGTCTGAGTTGAAGAGCCAGTTTTCTTTGTCTCCTCTTCCTACCACGCAGCAGATCTCCCCAGGTCATCTTGCCGTGGACGATTGACAGCCAGAGTAACAAACAACAAGTCTGTGAGCAGGAATGTAGCTGCCACATGGACCTGCCTGTTGGTGCAGCAGTGCCTCCTTTGAGAAACATGGAACTTCTCCTTAAGAGAGACTGGAGGCCTAGGAAGCTCTTGAGAACCGTGTTTGGAAATTCCTTCAAATATCACAGTTGCTCAAGAAATGCAGACTTGCATCATGGATATATTGTAGGATGGGAAGCCTGTTGGCTGGGTGATTTAATTGATTGCTTTGAGACCATAACCTCCTTGTTTCAACATAGCAGCCTCACCAAGCAAAAAAGTTGAGGGGTCTATTTGCTCCCTAAGGAGATACAGTTTGTGTAGCTGGGAAGCACCAAAACCCCCTTAGAAGAAGCACATCAGCCTTTGGGATCATGAACTGTTGACGGGGTCAGGCATCAGAAACCCACAAACAAACAAATCTTTCGATGCAAGTAAGGGGCGTCGGAGTCGACTCAAGGCCCATCTGTCGGTAATAAACTGTTCGGCTGTGAAGTAAATTCAGAAGCCATTTCACAGTTTAGGGCAGACTTTATTGGAGCACTTGTGGGCAACTTCAGCAACTCAGAGGACTGTGAGCTGAGGAAGCCGTGCCAAGGGAACAAAAGGAAGGGTTTTTATACCCCTCTGGTGGGCTTGGCGGGAGCAGTTGCATTTTTAAAATTTTTCTGGGAGGAAACTTCTGGCAGGAAATATGTGTTCAGCTGAAATTCGCAAGGGAGACCATCTTTAAGCTTAGCTATGGCTTACAGCAGGGTGGGCATAGCTGAATCTCGCAAGGGAGACAGTCGTTAAGCTTTTCTAAGGGTTACAGCAGGGTGGCGTGTGGGTATTTTTAGAGATGAGCCTGTGTCCTGGAAATTGCAGAAAACCGAGTTTAATCCTCAAAAGAGATGGTGAAATGCTGCTACTCAACCTAAAATGGAATCTCCAGTGCCAAGACCAGATGTTCCTGACTCAGCCTTGTAGGGAAAAGGAACCATGTCTCTCTTTCTTCTGTAATTTCTTTATGCTGGCTTTTGTGCGAAGTGGGGGGGGGTGTTAAGCAGAGTGCTGGGAGTCTGAGCCTGGCACAGGCCGAAGGGGTTGGTACTGCTATATTTTTTTAATACAACAATATGGGTAACTTCATGGAGTCAGTTTTGCAGGAGCTGGGTAAGACAAGGGGCAACAGGTAACAAGGTAGGGGCAACGGAGAACTTCACGATAGTCTTTGGCCTTGCCCTCTAGTTCTGCCCTGTGAAATTTCCCACTCAGCTCATCAAGCTTCCTTCCTTTTGTTTTCGCTCCTTGGCAATTGTGAGCACGTTCAGAATCTCCTCTGACTTTCATTTTGAGTCTTCCTTTCTCTCCAGTGTTTTTAATGAACTTTTGCTTTCTTCTTGAATGAGGGTTTTAATGTACTCCCACAGGTCATCAGGTCTTCTATCTTTAGTGATCGATGCATGAAAGCTATTTGAAATGTTCTCAGCATTGAGATGGAAAACACTCATATGTTAAATTTTGGTTCCAATGGATTTGTTTTAATTTTCTTCAGCTTTATCCTGAGCTTACGAATGATCAGTTGATGATCTGTTCAACAGTCAGCCACTCACGTGGTGTTAGCTCCTGACAGACTCTCCATCACCGCATCTTTCCCTTCCTGCCATCAATTTTTTTTCTGTGTATTCCATCTGGAGTTATTTGTGTTTTTATCCAAAAAAGAGATTTGCAAGGAACATGTATTTCATCTGGCAAAATTCTTACCCATTGATGAGTCAGGCCATCTCCATTTCATGGGAGCATCTCATCGTCAAATTCATTTGGGTGACTGCCAAAGTATTAAAACAGCAAAGTGATTTTTGTAATTGTTTTGCTTGCAGCCCCTTTTCCCATTGAGTAATGCCTTACCTTTCTGTTTTACTTTGTGAACCACAACTTGTGCTGCTGGATCAGTTTCACAAAATGTGGATGATGGAGAAAAGCTGTCCACTGAGAATACAATCGTGAAGTTCCTGAAAAATGGCACCTGGTCCTCCTTGGCAGGAGAACTCTGTGGTTTTCATGTCAGTAAAGATCAAGATAGAAAGCAGAACTCTTATGGCAGGTAAGTATCCTTCACTGGAAATAGCCTTGCGCATGAAGGGCACCTGAAGGCAGACCGATGGCATGAAACATTGCTTTCCTGTTAGACTTTCCCATAATTGGAAGATGAAAGTCCCTTTGTATATATGTATAAAAGTACATGTGCACATGTGTGCATGCATATCTATATACATACACATACATAGATAGCAGCATTCCTGATGTAGTCTCCCAGATCCCATCCTGTTGAAATACTGACGCACTGGAATGTCACTCAGTGTGTTGAAGCCAGTAGCCAGTTAGATTTTGGGGAGCATCAACCCTTCCTCCCGTCCACCTGTGAGTCCTGCTAGTAGAGTGGTTGCAAATTCTGCTGCTGACCCCAGGGCCCACCTCTCTATACCAATAGTTCTCCCTCAGTGTGACGGGGCCTTCTCCTCCCATGACAGTTCTGTCCTACTGGGTCACTGTGAGTGGACATTGTCTTGATGGCTGGGAGTACGCATGTACGTGTGTGTGAGTGCATATATAAGTGTGTGTCTATAGAATAGTAGCTCTTATATTTTGTTACAGAAACCTCATACTACACTGCATAAATGTGAATCACATATTGAGTATTTAAACTTTCTTTCGGGGTTGAGCTCCGGTGGCACAGTGGTTGTGTGTGGGACTGCAGACCACCCGGTTGGCAGTTCAAATCCAGCAGCAGCTCTCCAGGAGCAAGGCTGGGCCTCCCACTACCACCAGGGGGCAGTGATGCAAAAAAATAAATAAATAAAACGTAGTTCACCTATGTACAATTAGAAAACCCTGCATGATAGAAATGGGAGTGAAATGAATAGGAACTTCTCTCTGAGATGAGTTAGTCTTTGAGAACTGAAGCATTTCAAGTAAAAATGCATGTTTGTTCTCATGGTACTGATGAAATCAATATGTATCTAACTACATGTTACTATTTTTAGTAGAAGGCTAATCAAACGGAATCCCTGTGAAATGAATAAGGATTTTCAGTGTGTACAGACCCTCAACCGTGTTCCATATATCCACATGCTCAAAAGACCCTGTCACAAAGAATGTCCTCTGTCCCTTCACTGTGGAACTTCCTCCATGGACCAGTCATCACCGTCACTTGGGTGTCACACTAGTTTGCCCTCTGAATGTAACACCTGTCAGGATGGAGACCAGGAAGAAGTCCTCAGTTGTCCTCCTCATTCCAGCCGTTCTGGGAGAGCTCTTCCTGGAGAGGAGCCTAAGGAATGTCAGGACTCTGCAAACAATGTGGATACATTCCCAGGGGTCCCTGTACATTTACGGAGTCACAGTGAAAGCAGGCTGTATGTATGTCAGGAGTGTGGTAGAACTTTTCCTTATCTCTCAGAGCTAACTAGGCATTTTAGAACTCACAGTGGAGAGAGGCCTTTTGAATGTAAGCAATGTGGCAAAGCCTTTACTCATCACTCATCCTTGGTTTTACATAGCAGAACTCAGAGTGGAGAGAGGCCTTATGAATGTAAAGAGTGTAGCAAGGCCTGTACTCTTCACTCACGCCTTATTTCACACAGGAGAACTCACAGTGGAGAGAGGCCGTATGAAAGTCAGGGGTGTGGCAAATGCTTCACTGATACCTCAAACCTCATTGCACACAGGAGGATTCACAGTGGGGAGAAGCCGTGTGAGTGTCAGGAATGTGGGAAAGCCTTCACCCACCAGTCAGCCCTCATTGCACACAGGAGGATTAACAGCCGGGAGAAGCCTTTTGAATGTAAAGTATGTGGGAAAGCCTTCACTCATCAAACATCCCTCATTACACATAGGAAAATCCACAGTAGAGAGAAGACTTACAAAGGTAAGGAGTGTGGGAAAGCCTTCACTCAGTCCTCCCACCTCAGTAAACACGCAAGGATTCACAGTGGCTAGAAGCCACATGAGTGTAAGAAATGTTGCAAAGCCTTTAACTATGTCCCAACCCTCATTCAACGTAGCACAGTAAAAAGGTCTATGAGTATTGGGAGTGTGCACTGACTTTAATTACTCCCCACCCCTCAGTCACCATGGGAGAAATCACAATGCAAAGAAGCATGTTGTGGTGAGGAATGCAGTAACGCCTTTGCTGATTCATTGGCTCTCAGTTCACAGGATTGTTCTCAGTGGAGAGAGATCTTATGAAGGTAGCTTACGTGGGAAAGCATTTATTCGGTCTTCACAACTTGCTGACTACATGAGCACTCACAGTTGAGAGAGACTGTGTGCCTGTAAGGGTTGTGGAAAAGCCTTACTCATTCACCATAACTTACTATACAAATAGGAAGAAGTCACAGAGAGACCTGAAGGGTGTAGGGAATGTGACAAAGTTTTCTTTTGCTCTAACTGCACATGAAAATTGATAGTACACAGAGGCTTTATGAAAGTAAGTAAATAGCAAAGGCTTTCATTATTCCTCAAACTTCACCAAACATTCAAGAATTCACTGCAGACAGGACATTGAGAGAATATGGAAGGTGACAGGTTTTTACTATCTTAGTAAGAAAACAACAGAAATAGAAAATGTGTAAGTAGAGCTACTTTGTGCATTTGAAAGAAGTGAGCACTGGTCACTGCACAACTGTCTTATTAGCCTTTGGTCTCCAGTCCCATGGACAGCTGTGCAGATGGCTATTTTCTTAGTCCATGATGTCTTTTATCTTCATACAGTCTAAGGCTGCTGGGAAGATTGCTGACCAACAATTTCATATTGAAATCATTGTTAATTCCCATGCAGTAAAATGCACTGAACTGGTATTTGAAGTTGGGTTTTTGTTTTGATTTTGTTTTCATGTGTCAGAAGCTTTGTACTTTGTAAGATGTTTTTCATCTTATTTTTGTCTGCATCCTGGACATGCATTGATAAATATTACATGAAATTATTAATGTGTCCTGAACATTTTGGTAATCAGCTATTTAAAGTCAGAAGCACGTCTTACAGCCAACTCCTATAAAGATCTCTATTTCTTTCAGGCCTATGAACTGGATTCACATATGTGTAAACACAAGATTCCTCATGACCCGTCAATCATTTTCAGACAGGGAAGCACACGTACATTTGTCACTGTTCAACCAAATGCTAAAAAGTGGTGATTGCCCTTTTTGGGCATTCTGTATAATTTCATTGGAATTTCATTGTAAAGAGTGGCTTTCCTTCGCAATCACTGTACTGTACTTACTCATTTTCAGAAGGTTCTAGCTTGTCTTTAACAGTCTTTCACTGTACCCCAAATATGTGTGCATCACTGATGACAGTGGGGGCACAGAGAGAAAGCACTTCACCAATTATTGGGAATGAGTGAGTGCAACCCCGAGGCCTGCTCAGGAGACAGACCCAGCTTTCATAAGGATCACAACCTTGAGTCGTTCTGCTCAGTCCTCCAAGGTTGCTCTGAGGGCAATGGATGAGCTTCACTCTGGCAGCGAATCATCAAATGACTGTCACTTTGTTATGCTTTGGGAGCTTGTGCATTGCTGTGATACCAGCAGCTGTGCCAGGATGCTTACAACACCACCAAGGGTCACCCTGGGAACAGATTTCAGTGGAGTTTCCAGTCTCCAAATAAAAAGGGGGAAAGGCTTGGTGATCTTTCTGTAAAAAGTAAACAATGAAAGCCGTACAGAACAGAACATCATCCTCTCCTATGGTCCTTAAAATTGTCAAGGATAACAGAGATGGTTTTGAAATGGGCACGTTTGTCTTTTGTGCTATACAGAGAAAGGGCCAGCCTGAGTTGGAATGCACTGGACACATCCCCAAACGTGTAAGAAAGAGGAGTTAGTTGAAAGCTCCCCTCTCTGAAGAGCTATAGTTTTGAGCGGCTCCATTAAAGGAAGGGCATGATCCTGTTAACATGTTTGCATCCTTCTGCTTGTGCAGAGGCATTTTATTTACCAAATTCATGGCAAGGGCACTGTGACTGGGCTCTTAAAATATTTTTAAATCCCTGGTTCTGGTTGCCTAAATGAAGTAATAACAAACTCAAGTACTTTGAAATAGATCTCTCTCCTACCTGCATACAGTTATCCATCTTAAATTAAGCTTGTATTTGTGCCAATGTGAGAAACATTCCTGGCGTGGGCGGAGGTGTCATTGAAAGCACCCCAGAGATCCTGGGCTTTTTCCTGAATGCAGAGATGTGATCTTTAAATAGGAGTCTGGACAGAAGGTCTTTAGTGTTTCTAAGCTCTCTGTCCTTGGGTAGTTGAGTGGTGACAGGCCTCAGGAGGGAGGGGATCACTAATGAGTGAGATGTGAATCTCCGTGCTCCATTACTGAACCTTTCGTCATGCTTTGCCCGGGCAGCTCTGCCTTTTCTTTTGTTGAAGACCTTGTGTAGCCTGGTTTCTGTTACCTGATCTGTGTGACCGTGATCAAGGGATTGGACTAATGTGCCCCTCATGTTGTGAAAAAATGAGCCAATAATGAGTGGGTAGTGTCAGCTCTCAAACTCGTTTACCTGGTCCCACCAGTCACAGATTGTAGTGATGATTGCGTAACTCTTTTAATAGGCTCACACCACAGAATGATGTGTGAATGATGTGTCAATAGAACTATTATTAAAAATGATCAAAATATGTTTTACATTTTTTAAAATATGTGAGGAATCACCTTACCCTGACAGAATAAAGAGCAAAACAGGAACAGATATATGCATGCCCATGTCTAACAGCAATGTCTATAGTAACAAAGAGTAGAGATAATCAAAAACACTCATGGAAGAATAGATTAACTCTTCATTATTATAAAGGGAAAATCATTTTCACAGCAAAAGAAAAGATCTTGAAAATGTTGGTGAGTTCGGAGGTGGTGGGGTGGGAAGGAATGAGGGAAGGTCAGTGGGAAAAGAAAAAAGAAAAAAGAACCACATGCACGGGAGCTACTGGGATATTGTCATTGCTTTGATGTGATGGACGGTGCAACCACATGCAGTGTGTTTTTCTTTGTGTATATTTTATCCCACAATTAAAAGAGTAATCAGTAATGATAACAATAATGAATAAAATTAGATTTTAAGAAATGAGAGAAAAGTGTCACAGTCTGAAAAATACTCCAGATTCCTTATCCATCAGACCTAATCACTGATCTGAGTGGTTATAAAAGGAGGAAAAATAAACTTGAAATTGCCTTAAATCTTTTGTGACACACAAACTAGTTTCAAACAAACAAAATTAATACTGCTCAGTGAACATGGATGACTCTCAACAAAATAATAATAAGTGAAAAATATAGATACTAAAAAGTGTATGATATCTGATCTGAGAGTTGAGAAATATGGAGTCTAAGATAAGGTATTGTAATGATGCTTTTGGGAACACTGAATCATTTAGTCCTCATCCCCCCAAATAAAACAAAGATCAAATGAGTGGAGATGAGATTCATTCTGTGTTGAAAATACCTATGGTTCTTCTATTCTATATGCAGACATGTCAAGGAGAAACCACTGCAGATAGATAAAAAAACAATGCAGAGACATTTATTCATAGGGTTTAGATAGTTGCTCCTAAGACATCTATGGAATTTATCTTACAAGAAAATAGTGCTTTAAAATTGCTTTTCAAATAAAGGAATCTATATAAGATAGGTAGGACGAAAAATCCCAAGGAGAAAACAATAAGACCCTTGTTTCTGGGAGGACATGGGCAAGGAGGGGTTTAGAGAGGGGGAGTGGGAAGCCAACAAATTCAGAGATAGGTGAACAGTAGGAGATATAAAATTGATGTGAGGAGGGCTTATAATGCCTGGTGGGGTTTGATCAAGAGCAATGTATCTAAGAGGAAATAATGAGAGCTGAAAGGAGGGTGAGCATGATAGTGTGATAGGAGGAAGGTGAAAGAAATAGAGGAAAGAAATGAGACAAAAGCTATTTATAGAGGGATAACTAGAGGCATGTATATGTGTAAATATACTAAGTTGCAATGAAAGGGATTGTGGTCAATGTATATGTGAAATATTAAGATAATG
>PVJH01034485.1:0-20595 GCA_004026705.1 Nesogale talazaci
CTGTTTTACAGAGTCCTTGACCAAGCCCTACATCCAAGCCAGCAACACCACAGTCTCAGAAGATACGGGGTCCGTGGTCGTGACCTGTCTCACCAAACACAACAGAATCTCCATCTCATGGTTCCGTGATGGTGAAAGACTGCAGCTCATGGACAGGATGAAGCTGTCCCAGGACAACAGCTCCCTCACCATAAACCCTGTCAGGATGGAGGATGCTGGGAAGTATCAGTGTGAGGTCTCCAACCCAGTCAGTGCCAGCAGAAGTGACTCCCTCATGCTGACTGTGGAAGGTAAGTGATACTTTATCTCCTCCTACATTTTCTCAGCCTAGACCGATCCTAGCCATGGTGGGGACAAGTTGCCAGGGCCAGATTGT
Source organism: Nesogale talazaci (assembly GCA_004026705.1). Lineage (NCBI taxonomy): Eukaryota > Metazoa > Chordata > Mammalia > Afrosoricida > Tenrecidae > Nesogale > Nesogale talazaci. The sequence continues at coordinate 377 of PVJH01034485.1, forward strand.
CTGTGAATAGATAATGAGGATTCGCAATGGTGACGTGGCCCAGGGAGGACTCTGAATCAAAGATATTTTGAAGTTTCCTACACCTACACTGATCACCACATGTGGACTTGCACAGGTTTCTGAATTACTCTGAGCCTCAGATTTCGCAACTGAAAATTGCGCTAAGGGCACTGCTTTATAAGATTGTTTTAAAACTTGAAAGTGCTCCTCACTTAAACTGTTAGCAAAGGCATTATGAAAAAAATAATATTCCATAAATGCTATGACTTCTAACTGCTGCTGGCAGGATTGCTATGAGTCGGATGGCGGTGAGTTTGGAGTTTTGATTTTTATTACCCATGAAAGCAGTTAGACTTGAAGTCCAATGCCAGATCTGCCTCATTCTGCTGTAAGACCTTGGATACGTTTTTTTTTTTCACTACTCCAAGGCCCACATTTTCACCTGTAAAATGGAAATCCTATATTCATAACAGAATGGCCATAAAGATCAAATGTGATACATGACCCTGGCGCAGACCCTGGTATAGAAAGTCCTCCCTAAATACCAGTTAGCTTTGTATCTCCCATTTGACTTTCAGTTTGCAGTACTGCGGTGCCTTGAGTGTTGCCGTGATGCTGAAGCTATGTCACTGGTAGTTCAAATGCCAGCAAGACCGCTCAAAGTTCACAAGGGTCCATGGTGTATACAGACAAAGAACATTGCCCACTTCTGAGGAGGTAGCAACTGGAAGCCATATGCCTTGCTGAAACATTGTCAGAAATTGAAGGACTAATAGAAGCAGACCATTGTCAGAGATAGTGCTGGAGATGGGCTCCATGAGTCAGAAAGGACTCACATGACTGAGGAGAAGCTGCTTTCTCAGAGTGGAGTAGACCATAGTGAGGTTGAGGCAAACTGACCAAAGAGACTCCATTTCCTTGATCTGTGTGCGTCTCCTTCCTTCTCCAATATCCCACCTGTTGATTGATTTCTGAATGTACACATATGTACCCAGAATGAGGACATTGTAATGAATCTTGCTACTCTTTATTATTGTTCCTTTTGATGCTGTAATCCGAAAATGGCTATTCTTTATGCTGCTCATTTTTGATATTTCAATTAATTAATTGCTTTCTGCATTAATATTGCTTTCTGCTTCTTTCATAGGATTGTCACAGTCCCTAACAAATGGGCCAATTAATTTTGTATATTCTATCCTTATAAGCTCCCTGATTAATTTTTCTAGGTCCTGAACTTTAAGGAAGTACTTTTAGCTTCCCCACTGCCCATCTAGCTGAATAAAAGACTTCTAAAATTTTCAAGACGTTATAGGGGCTGTCATGTATTTGAACCCACAACAATGTGAGCAGATAATGCTGTGGGAGTGAGGCCTTCACAAAGTTGGTCATTACATGATAGAAATTTCCAGAAGCAATGATTTGTGCATAGCAAACACCTTCTTTCAACAACATTTCTTCAGATGTAATGCACAGAAATCCAACTGGTTCCATCTGTAAGAACAGACAATGGGAAAACTCAATACTAGTAGCTAAAATCAAGCTAGGGGGCTGACTGTGGAACAGACTACTGATCGCTCATATGTAAATTCAAGGTGAAGTGAAGAAAATGAGAATAACTCTAAATGTAGAAAGTACAACAATGTATGTTGGCTGAAAGGAGATAATCCCAGAAAGATGTTTACATATGTTTATTGATCATGCTAAGACACTCAGCTCTGGATCATAAGAAACTGTAGGCAACCTTGAGAAGACTGGGAATTCCAGAATACTTTTCTGTGTTCCTGTGGAACATGTACAAGGGTAAACAGGCAGTTGTGAGAGAGAGACAAGGGACACTGCATGGTTCAAAATCAGGAAAGGGTGGGCATCAGCGGTGTTTCCTCTCATGGTACTTCTTCCGTCTGTATGCTGAATAAATCTCAGAGAAGTTGAGTATCATAGAGATGAATTTGTCATCAGGATTGAAGGAAGGCTTATTCATCTTCAATATTCAGAGAACACACCTTGCTTGCTGGAGATCAGAAGAACTTGTTGAAAAAGATCAATAAATGCAGCCTTTGGTAAATATTAGACTCAGTGGAACGAAGACCCAAATCCTCACAAATGGACCAATTGGTAGCATTATGGTGTGGAGGAAAAAGTTGACATTGTCAAGGATTATGTCTGCCTTGTATCCACAATCAATGGCCATAGAAGTAACAGCCAAAATATCAAAAGATGCTTTGGAATAGGTAAATCTGGTACACAAGACCTCTTGAAAGTTCTGAATAGCAAAGATGTCACCTGACCCAAGCAAAAGCATTTCCAAATAACATATGTATTTGAAAAATGGGCATTGGCTATGGAAGACGGAAGAAGAATCCATGCATTAGAATCATGCTGTTGGCAAATAATCTTGAAATTACTGTGGACTGCTAAAGGACAAAAACGGATGTGTCTTAGAAGAAGAAGGGCCAGAATGCTTCTTAGAGGCAAAGATGGTGAGCTTCATTTTATATACCTTGATTATATGGTCAGGAAAGGGCGGTCCCTAGTAAAGGACATCATGCTTGGTTATCATCAATGGGCAGGGGAAAAGAGAAAAATCCTCAAGGAGATGCTTTGACATCGTGGCTGCACCAATGGGCTCAAGCATAGGAACAGTTATGAGTACAACACAACATCGGCCAGTGCTTCCTTCTGTGCTCCATTGAGCCTCTGTGAGTCAGAATAGATTCGGTAACATCAACAATCAACATGACCATGAATAAACAAGCCTCAGTTTCTGGGTGAAAATGAAGCTCCAAAGGGCTGCAGCAGAAATGAAGAAATGGAAAAAGGTACAAGAGGTATTCTGAAAATGCATTACTCAGAAACCCATTGGGACATCTTTACTGACTAAAGATGGGAAAGGAAAAAAAAATAAGTGTGATCTTTCAGAAGTACAATGCCAGACCTTAGTCCAAAAGTCATTTAACCTCATGTTAATTATTTGCCCTAAGGGTGATGATGCCGAAAGATCTGAAATAATTCATAGCATTTATATTGGGTTTTGGAAACATTTTCTCATCAAATAATTTTCTTGAGTAACTTATTTAAAAATACTACTGAGTGGTGCTTAATTGTCAAATTATTGATTATTTTAACAGTGAAAATTTTATAATTCATAATGAATTGACACAAAGTCTAGATTAACATAAGAGGATATTACTGTAGGTAAAATGATATCTCTTATGAATCAGCTATTGGATCTGTAAATCTGATATAAACCTTGACAATTTCAGGAACATGGAATAATTAGTGCAAAATATCAACACTATCAATAGAGTGGAGAAGATAATATCTTACCATGTTCTTAGCAACATTATCACTGTACTTCTTCCAAGATAGATTTGTTTTTTCCTCTGGCACCCCATGATATATCCAATATGTTTTACCAACACCATAATTCCAAAGCATATATTATTCTTCTACATTATTTTGTTTTCTCATCAGCAATCAACATGAGTGTGAATAAATAGTTCTCAGTTTCTGGGTGAAAAAAACACCATGGTTTGGCAGGATTCCCACAGACCTCAAAGTGATATTAATCCTTTTTAACACTTCAAAGTACATTCTTCAAAATTCTATCATGTATTCTTCAAAGTCATATCTATCAGCAAATTCATATTTTGAAAATTCTGCACCGTTCGCTTCCTATTCCAAACGTGAGTCAGCAGGCATTATCAGTGCATTGTGATGACATGTTGTGCCCATTTCAGACTGTGCAAGGTGGTAAAGCATCTTTGGCATTATTGATTGAGGTGCTCTGGTCTTCTTTGTGTGTAAAGGAATATTATATTACTGGAAGTGTGATACTTAAACATAGATCACAAATTACTCTTTGTTATGATGGGTGTGCCTCTATGTCTCTTCAAATGTTCATTCCTGGAATAGCAAGCTACAGGATTTGCTCGATGACAATCTGCTTTCAGTCTGGTGGCACAGTGGTTTAGAAGGTGGAATCTGAAGCAGAAGATCTGCTGTTGGAAGCCACAAGTCACTCCTTCAGAGAAAGATGGGACTTTCTACTTCTGTAAAGATTTACTGCCTTGGGAACCCCAAGGGACATTTCTACTCTGTACGACGGGGTTGCTGTAAGTCACAACTGATGTAGTAGAAGGGAATGAAGATAGCGATATGCATGCATTCTGGCCATGTTTCAAGACTCCCGATTTGCTAATTGCTACTTCAATATCCCATGCTATGATTACTAAAAGATATTTGCAGTTCTGTCTTCTCATGTCAAACTATTCCATGTCAGCAAAGGAAGGGTGACTATGAGTTGCAATCAACTTGAAAGTACGGAGTTTCCTTTAGGTTCCTGACATAGCTAAGAAGATAAAACAGATCTGAGAGAACTTTCGAAGTGTTTCAATTGTACGACAGGTGGAAAACATTCATTAGAAATTACACTCATGTGTTAGCTACCAGGATTGCACATGAACATGCTTTCACTATCCCCAAGCTCAGAGGATAAGATCTCAGACACTCTCCCATAAATCTGCCACTGTCTTTAGAAAAACGAGGCCAACTCAATCCAGGTTAGTGGCAACCTGGATCTTCGACACTGAACTCATGGAGAGAAGTCTCTCCTTTTTATTCAAGGAAGAGCAATTCTCACACCAAACTGACTACCATCAAGTAGATTCTGCTTCATAGTGACAGGGAAAAACTGTCCCATGTAGGTTTTTGTGTTAGTCTGGGTAGACAAGAGGAACAGATTTCATAGAGACTCGTGGATATAAGGAAAGGGTTTATATACAAAAGGAATGGAACATGGAGAAAGCATCCTAATCCAGTCCAGTACAAAGTCGTAAGTCCAATATTAACTCATATGCCTGATATCAGTCTATAAAGTCTCCTTTGGACTCACAAAGTCACAGGTCAGTGGGTGCAGAATCCCGTCGCTGGCAAGGGTCTTCTCATGGATCCTCACTTCCAGGGCTCAGGGTTCATCAACAGCATCAGAAGCAACTCATCGCTGGTAGGAGTCTCCATGTGGCCTCTCCAGCTTTGGAGGTCTGGCTCCATCAGGGCCAAGCCACGTGGCTTCTCCAGTTACTCAGATGCTGCCATCTTGTCTTGTCCATGATTCATGGTCTGAGACTAACTCCCAACAACTGGAGAAAATAGCTTCTCGTCTTCACAAGGGAAATATTGCTAGATTTCCCAGAAGTCTCAGGAGAAAGCAATGCCCACATAGCGGCCTCATTGGCTACTCAATGGCTATTTCCAGATTAACAGGGTAGATTCCACCCCTACATTTCAATCATAAAATTAACATAAGCACATGACTGCCACAGTTTGCAAGACTATAACTCATTATGAGAGAAGAAAGCCTCCTCTTTTTCCTAGAAATTAACATCTTTGTTCATCAGAGCTGATGGTTCCAAACTGCTGATTTCCTGGGTAGCTGTCCACAGGTGACCACTGCACAACTAGGACACCCTTCAAGAAAGAGCCAGAAAGACGCAGCTAATTTTCACCAGGAATCCTAGACCCAAAACTTCCAAACATTATTCCTAGGACTGACACCTGTGCAGACTGTTCCTCCCATTGCTCTTCCTAGTTCCCTGGCAGCTACTGAGCTCAAGAAAACTCTGGGGGAACCGAGTGCAATAGATTGCTAATTTATTGATTTTTTTAAAAAAATAAATTATTTTATTGGGGCTCATGCAACTCATATCACAGTCTACAATCCATCCATCCATCCATCCATCCATCCATCCATCCATCCATCCATCCACATTTTCAAAACATGTTCTTTCCACTTCAGTCCTTGGTATCAGCTCATCATTTTTTTTGCTCCTTCCCTTCCCTTCCCTCCCTTCTTCCTTCCCTCCTTTCCTTTCTCCCTGATGAACACTTGAATATATATATATATATGTGTGTGTGTGTGTGTGTATATATGTATATATATATATATTCATGTCTTGCATTAACTAATGTCTCCCTTTGCTCACTTTTCTGTTGCCCAAATCCATGGGAGGTGGTTCTAGTTAAATCTTTGTGATTGATTGTCCCTTTCTACCCATCATTTTCTCCTTAATCTCCTGGTATGACTGCTCTCAATATTGGTCCCAAGGGGTTTATTTGTCCTGCATGCTCTGTTTTCAGCTCTTATCTGTACCTGTGTACATGCTCTGTTCCAGATTTCTAAGGTTGAAATGGGGGGGGGGGTTCATGATAGTGGAGGGGGGCATTATAGAACTAGAACTGTGGTTCTCAACCTGTGGGTCACAATTCCTTTGGGGGTCAAATGACCCTTTCAAAGTGGTCACCCAAATCATAACAATAGTAAAATTACAGTTATGAAGTAGCAACAAAAATCATTTTATAGATTGGGGTCTCCAACATGAGGAACTGTATTAAAAGGCCATAGCATTAAGTAGCTTAAGAAGCACTGAACTAGAGGAAAGCTGTATGTTTCATTGGTGCTTTACTGCACCATGATTGGTCCATCTCTCTGTGACCCTTCAGTAAGGGGATATCCAATTTTGCCTACAGACTGGCTTTGGGTTTCCACTCTGCATTCCCCTTCCCCCTATTCACAGTGACTTGAATTTTTGTTCTGGGTCTTTAATGCCTGATACCTGATCCCATTGATACCTCATGATCACATAGGTGTGCTTCTTCTATGTAGGTTTTGTTGCTCTTCAGCTAGATGGATGCTTGTTTTTCTCCAATCCTTTAAGACCACAGATGCTATATCTTCTGAGAGCTGGACACCATCAGCGTTCTTCACCACATTTGCTTATACATCCAGTTTGTCTTCATCAATCTTGTCAGGGAGGTGAGCATCTCAGAATGCCGAAATATTAGAACAAAGTGTTCTTGTGTTGACGGAGAAATTGAATAGAGACCCAACGTCCATCTGCTTCCTTAATACTAATCCTTTCAATATATGTACATAGATCTATTTCCCCATTGCTATATATATATATGTATATATATATATATTTACCTGAGTACACACCTATGTTTAGATCTCTTTAATTGCCCTTTGTCTCCTATTTCTTTCCTCTATTTCATTTTACTTTCCTCTTTTCCCACTACATAAGTGCATATATGTATATATGAGGATGGGGAAATGGATCAACGTGCATATATTTATAGAGTTAGTATACAAAGGACAGCAGGTAGGCATTGAACCTCCACCCAAGTACTTCCTCAATGCAAGAACATTTTGTTGTATTAGATTGGCATGTTAAGCCTTCATTTAGGTTTCAATTATTCTTGATTACATTGCCTTTGAGCAGGCAATACCTCCCATACCCTCTAATTATTGATTTCATTTGTTTCAAATTAACTGCCAAGTCTCAAAAGAAGCCAAGTCCATTTCTGCTTTTGTTTTCAGCCTTTTAGTCATTGAGACCAGTGATTAGATCTGTAGTATAAGGAATTTGGAGGGATTTCAAAACTGATCTCTCTCTCTCTCTCTCTCTTCCTCTCTCTCTCTCTCTCTCTCTCTCTCTCTCTCTCTCTCTCTCTCTCTCAAAACTTTAACTTGAACTATCTACTACTTGTATTTATTCATATATATATTTCCCCGTCTTTGGCAGAAATCAGTGCATAGAAAGAAAGATGATGTTGTTGATATTGTCATTGTTCTGTTCTCTTTGGTTGCTTCATTTTGGGATGCCTTTCTTTGTGCATGCTATCTTCTCGGCAGGTCCATCGGGATGGGGTGGAGTGGATGGGCAGTCTGGGGGTGGGGATGATGGGACTGATGGTTCTGGGGTGAATGTGTGTGTGGGGGGGGTGTTGGCCACCCTGGGGGTGGGGGTCGGTAGTGGGTGGTTCAGGGTAGGTGGCGCCATGGGTGTGGGAAGTCCGATAGGGATTGATCAAGGCTAATGTAACAGACAGAAAATATTGAAACCCAAATGAAGGTTGAGCATGATGGTGGAATGGGAGTAGGTATAAGGAAATAGAGAAGAAGACTGGGGATAAAGGGTATTTATAGAGGTTTAAATAAGGCATGTATGTAGGTGCATGTATTTATATATGAGGATGTGGAAATAGATCAATGTGCATATATTTATAGGGTTAGTAATAGGACAGTGGATAGGCATTGGACCTCCACTCAAGTACTTCTTCAATGCAAAAATATTTTGTTCTATTAAACTGGCATTCCATTATGTGTACCGCCCCGATATGATCACTGAAAAGAAATGTGTGCATAAGCAAATGTGGTGAAGATAGCAGATAGTGCCTGGCTGTCAAAAGATATAGTGCCTGTGGTCTTAAAGGTTTGAAAGTAAACAAGCAGCCATCCATCTCACAAGCAACAAAGCCCACATGGAAAAAGCACATCAGCTTGTGTGATCACAAGGTGTCAAAGGGATTGGAAACATGGGGGATTTAAAACAGATGATCCCTTAGGATTAGTGGAGGGGAGTGGTGATACTGGGAGGGTGGAGGGATGGTGAAGTAGAAAGGGGGAAACAAATGCAGGGTTCTACATATAACCTCCTCTCTGGGGTGCTGACAATGGGGGTGGGTGAAGTGACACATTGGATGGTGTACAATATGAAAAGGTAATAATAATTTGTAAATTATTAGTGGTTCATGGGGGAGCAGGAGGGGAGAGGGCAAATATTGGGAGCTGGGATTTTTTAAAAAAAAAAAAGAGCTAGAAGAAAGGGGGGGAAGAGGAGCTTATACCAACAGCCCAAGTAGAAAATATTTGGAAATGAATATGACAACATGTGTTCAAATGTGTTTAATAAAATGATGTGTTGGATGTTATGAGCTATAAGAGCCCCCAATAAAATCTATATTTGAAAAAAAAGAAAGTTTGTATCAGTTCACAGCCCACCCCATTAAATCAGAGCCCTCCCCCCTTTATACTGCCCTGCCTGTGGTTCTTCTTTGTCCCACCTCCCTTCTCCCTCTTTACATTCCTCTTTCTTATGATTCCTTCTTCCCTGCACCCATCCAGTCCTAGTCTTGGTCTTTAATGTCTTGTCCTATAGTATAATAACATTTTTTTCTCTTTCACAATACTGATGCCACAAAACTATCTCTCTTAACGAGATTGATTCACTTTGCTGAATACAACATTCTCTTATTTTGTCTTTGCCTTAATGTGATTCAGCAACCAGTCATTGTCTATTAAGGGCGCATCATATTGCATTGTATGAATGTACAAGAGTTTGTTTATCCCTTCCTCTATATTCAGTGTTTTTGACATTTCCATTTTTTACTATTACCTAAATTGTTGCAATAAACATAGGTGTGCCTAGGTAAGTTGATGTAGTGTTCTTTGTTTCCAAATGAAGTGATAACAAGATCACCAGGTATTTGTGTGCGTGTAAGAACGTGTCACACAATTTTCCCCATTGTTGTACAACACTGCAATCCCACCAACACTTTGCATGGCGTGTCCAATTTCTCTGAATCCTCTCCAGTAATCTTGTCTTCTTTTGTTTCTTTTAATTTTGCTAAGTGTGAGGTGGCATCTGTGTTATTTTAATGTGTTTTTCTCATAAGGCGATTGAACAAAAGCATTTCTCCCGATGATTCTTGCCAGCCTGGAGTCATGTTTAGTATGATAGTTAGGATTTTGTTTGCCAACATGACACCTGTAAGAAGATATGGGTGAGGCAGTCTGTGGATCAGCTCATAGCCTGATGATCTCCCTTAGAGATGCAGCTGCCATACATGGGTTTCTGTAGTCAGGTCTCTCTCTCTCTCTCTCTCTCTCTCTCTCTCTCTCTCCTTCCCTCCCTCCTCTCTGTCATAAGTTTTTTGATCTCCGATGCAGGCTGCATCGTTGCATGTGGTTTTGTGGGTTGGAAAAGAGACTCAGGGACTAGTATCAGGCTTATGGACTTGAGTTAGACTGGGCTGGGATGGATGGTTTCTTGATACATAATGACTTCTTGAAATAAAGCTCTTGCTTACACATAGATGGCTGTCAGTGGATTTATTTCTGCTGTCAACCTGCCTAACACATTTAGTAAGTTGTCTAGTCATGTCTTGTGTCCATTTTTTGGATTGGATAATTTAGGTGTTCTCATTTTATACAGGTGTTTAAAATGAGCTGCCTTTCAAACAAATTGGTGCTAAATATTTTTTGCTAGTCTATGTACGCTCTTTTTACTCTTATGATGTGATAAATGTCAAATTTTCAGAACGTCCAAGACTGGTATTTTGTTTTCTATACTGCAGTATTTCTAATTATGTCCAGAGGCATACTTATGCCTTGTATTAGGTCCCTAAGAAAGTCCCTGTTTTTAATTGAGGGCCATTATATTTCTAGGGCTTGTACTTAGGTCTTCCCTCTATCTCAGGTTCATTTGGGTAAAAGGTAGAATGAGAGATTATTAGTTGCATTTGGAAAATGGGAAGTTTTTTTCATGAATCCCTCAGGGAAGGTTGCAAAATGAGGTCCTAATAGAAAGGGCTAAGAATACCAGTCTTTTTTGAAATCTGTAACTGCTTCCCCCAGGTGGTTCTGTTACATGTGCCCTTCCACACATCCAAAAATGAAAGTCTTTTTCAGAGCAATAAATCTTTCAGATGAAAATCTCTCCAACTGAGAGGTTTTGAAGACTGTTTCAGGTTGTGCCCACCTCAATTCTAAGCTATTATCATTATTATTATTATTATTTTAATCAAATGGCTTCCCTTCCTTGACTTTAACTGTCACAACCCAGAGGAGTTCTGGTGACAGAGTGGATACTTATTGGATACTTATTGGAAGCAATTCAAAAATACCAGCTGCTTGCTCAGAAAAAGATGGGAGTATTTCTATTCCCCCCCTCCAAAAGATAAAAAGATGGGGGGAGATTGCTACTTCTGGACAGAGAGAAAGCCTCAGAAAATCATGGGGAGGAAAGGAGGACCAGTGATTTTCATTTGGTTTGTTTCTTTAGGCAGATATGGAGAACTTCTCTATGTGCATGGAGGTGTCCCCTAGAGCGCTGACCTATCATTATATAGTCACACAAAGCATTAAGAAAGATCCGCAGTGGTCACATGTCCCACCTGAGGTCAAGGTTGCTGGACACATGGGTTCAGAAGGGATCATGGGCTTTTGATCCAGAGTGTTTCAGAGCCCTGGCAGGGAGATGCACCCATTTTCTACTCAGGGGAGGGTTGTTCTCACCCAAGCCCCAAGGCTCTTCTCACAGTCACCTGAGTTTTTCAAAGAGTGATTGATAAAGCCCTCCATATGAACCAGCAACATCATAGTCTCAGAAGAGGAGATCACAGTGGTTTGACCTGCCTCATTAGCCACACTAAAATCTCAAGCTTGTCATTCCACAATGAACACAGCTTTCAGTTCACTGAGAGAATGATTCTGTCCCAGGACAAGAGCTCCTGCACCTTACATCCAAGCAGAGGTTGAGTGGTGGGAAAAAAAACCTTCCTCCAGCAATTGTATGTGGAACTGTTCTCGTTAGGTGCCCCCTAGTCAGCTCTAACATACAGCAACTCTAAGTACCACGGAACAGAACACCGTCTGACTCTGTGTCATCCCCATGGTGAAGTCTGGGCCCATTGTAGCAGCCGCTAGGAGAATTCATCTTTTTGAAGGTCTATCTCTTTCTCAAACACCTTGAACTTTAGCAAGCATGATGTCCTTATTTGGGTGACTGCATACTTCATCCAAGAAAGACTGCTTGTTCCTCTGGCCATCCATGGCATTTTCAATATTCTTCATAAGCATCATAATTTAAATGCATCAATTCTATTTTGAGAATTGCAATTCTTATTAACAGCAATTATTAATACACATTGGGATCCCTGGGGTATGATGGTTGTTACACCTTGTGCGACAAGGCCAGCAGTTCAAAACCAATAGGTCAGGGGTTCTCAACTTCCCTACTGCGCAACCCTTTCATACTGTTCCTCATGTTGTGGTGACCCCGCTAACCACTAAATTATTTTCATTACTACTTCATAACTGCAATTTTGCTGCTGTGATGGATTGAGTGACCCTTATGAAAGGGTGGTTCAAACCCCAAAGGGGTTGATAGCTGCTGTTTTAAGCAGATTAGGCAGTGGATTTTACTCAATGTGATAGGTGGCTTGATTTCTTGACTGATGCTCACATGAGTGTCGATTGTGCATCCAAGTTAGTTGAAGCCCTTGGCAACTTATTCCTTCTCCTGTGAACCAGTTACCATTATCTGTTGGGCCTTTGTGTTAGTTTTACATTGAGTTCTAAGCCACGTGGACTGCTGTAGTACTTGTTCTTCATCAGGAAGCGCTTCATGTCTTCTTCACCTTCAGCAAGCAAGATGGCATCCTCTCTACATTACTGTTTGACAAGGAGCATTCCTTAAATCCTCATGAATCATTCTTTTTTAGATCATGGAGCTTCTCAAACACTAAATAAATAAAACACAACCCTAATTTCCTAACTTAAAATCATGCCTCTTATTCCATATGTAGGTTTGGTATAAGCAAAAATATGTGTTCTAGAGTTCCTATACTGAATGTTATGCATAATTTCTTAGGATTCAGGCAACCAATGTCTGCAAAGTCAACTAAACACAAGTCTGAGATCAATATTGATATACTTCCTTTCATGTCCTATTCTAACTCCAATTGGATTTCTGGCAGCTCCTTGTCCATATATGGCTACAACTGATTTTGAATTACCTTCAGAAAAAATTTTCTTTGCAGATGATACTAGTAATATTTCCCCCAATTTGTAAAAATTTGTTGGGTTCTGTTTCTTTAGAACTGGCACATACATGAATCATTCGTTGTCGTAGTGGTTCCAAGCTGGGTTGCAATCCACAAAGTTAGGATTGTGAAATCACCAGCTGCTCCTCAGGAAATAGATGAGATGTTCTACTGCAGTAAAGAGTTACAGACTCAGAAATGCACAGGGCAGTTCTACTGTGTCCTACAGGACTGGCCTTGGTCTGAGTGGACTCAGTAGCAGTGAGCTCTCTGCATCCATTGGCTAGGTAGTTGCTTTCCAGATTTCTGGGCACAGGACACCATTTTGTTGGAACATTTCATTCTGAAGTTAATTGTTGCCACAAAGTCATGCCCACCACTGGTCCCATCACTGTGCTCTCAGTTGCACACTCTCCACAGTAGAGGACCTAGACTTCTTCCCTTGAATGGGGAGAATCTGCATACAATAAGGAAGGGGTCTAATCACAGCCCGGCACACCGCCAGCTTTCTGGAACCACAGCTTTTTCATACCTTTCCACTTGGGGGGTCCAGGGGGCCTGGTCTTGGCTGGGTCAATGGAATAGATCACAGGACAGTCACATGATGTTAAGACCCAGGTGAAATGTACCTGACATGATACTGTCTATGAGGTCCCTGCCCAGACGCCACAGAGGTGAGGAGAAGGCTTAGAAAATCAAAGAGATAAGAGTCTGACAAAGAACAACAGTGTATAGACACAAGTATTTTCAGAGGAGTTTCCTCCCCCACTCAGAGTTCTGACAACGCCTATGTGCTCCTGAATCACTTTTCCTTAAAGGATGGAGTGTAATCTGGGTCTCAGCTCTCAAGGATGCCGTGGGGAGAGACCTCTTCATGATCGCTGCTCAATATAAATGAGTGTTGCTGAAGAGAAGGTCTCTTCCCATGAGGTGTCACCATATGAGAAACATATACCCAGGCCTACCTGCTGGTGATGACACTGACCAGGCTGAATCATGATCCAGACCCTCTCTGTCCACTGCAGGTAACCGATCTGAAGGAGGTCAAGTCCCCTCTGCTGGAGTCACCATCGGCATCGTGACTGCAGTCCTGGCTGGAGTGTTCCTGGTGGCCGCCCTGGCATATTTCCTACTCCGCACCAGGACTAGAGAGTATGATGACTCACTCCCCATCTTACCTCTTGCTCTTTGGGTGACCCCAGGCCAAGAGGAAGGGGCTCCATCTTTGGACTTGGCGTGTGCCTCTCCATGTCCTCCTGACGCTGTCAAGACCACAAGAAACCTTCCTCTTCTTCTAGTCAGGCTCCTCCCTCGCTTTGGACTGGCCTCTGACTGGTCCTCACACACTCCTCAACTACAAAATAGGGACATTTATGCCCCCACTCCTCTGCATTGTGCTAGTTCATTCAGACAACAAGCCCCTGGTGCTGACTGGGAGGGACTGAGCACTCAGCGAACTCCCTGACATCGAGGTGATTTTGACTCACAGTGACCCTACAGGGAGGGGTAGAACTGCCCTGGTGGGACTGTAATTCCTAATGTGCTTAGAAAGTCTCAACTTTCTCTGGAGAAGAGGCTGATGGTTTTCTCTTTTTTGGGGGGGCTCTTGTATTTCTTATCACAATGTACACAATCTTCCAATCTCCCAGTGTGTCAGGCACATTTGCACATAGGTTGCCATAGTCATTTCCAAAGAATTGTCTTCCCACTTGAGCCCCTGATATCAGCTCCCCATTTCCCCCCTCCCTCCACAGCCCACCCACCCTCAAGAACCCTTGATAAGTTATAGATGATAATTTTTATATCTTGCATTGGCCTCTGGCCCCTCACCCAATTTTCTGTTATCTCCACCCCCACCAGAAAGGCGGTTGTAGATTCATCCTTGGGATAGACTCCCTTTTTCTCCCTCACCCCTCCCCTAATCCAACTGGTATCTCTACTCTCATTGTTGACCCTGAGGGATTTATTTATTCTGGATTCCTCCTGTTGCTGATTCTGATCTGGAGCAGTGTGCATGTTCTGGTGTAATCTGATATGTAAGGTAGAATGGAGGCTGGAGGTTTTCAGTTGCTAACCATTTAATTAGCAGCTCAATGCTTAACCACTGGACATCCAGGCTCTCTACTCAGCAAACACCATCTCCTGTTAATGATCCAAATTCACCCAAACAGTCAATGGAAATGCCTTTCTTATATTTTATGTCCCTCTGGGTCAATTTTCTCTTGGAGTGGCCTCTGCTTGTGGACCCCTTTCTTCTGAGCCCATTGCCAATGTGACTCTCTAAGGTCTTCATAGGGAGCCCTGATGGTGTAGTGTTTACATGCTGGGCTGTGATTCCCATAGTGAGCAGTTGAAACCATCAGCAATTCTGAGGGAGAAAGACTGGGCTTTCCACTGTCTTAAACAGTTAGAGTCTCAGAAACCCAGATGTGTCATTAAGGGTCAGGATTCACTGGATGACAGGCAGAGAAGTTTTTTTATTCAGCTCCTTGTTTTGTGATTCCCCCTCCACCACAGCAATAATGGAGGGAGGAAATGGGCACCTTCTACCTTACAGGAAACAGATTCCCATTCTGACCTCAAACCCTGTGACCTGTCCCTGCATTCTCATAAGTAACCTGACTTTCCTATGGGCAGCAGCCAGAGTGATCCTGGACATCAGTGGCCCCCGACATCGACCTCTGGTGAGTGTATTTGTTCACTATCCCCAAATGGGAGCCCAAGACCTTCCTGAGTGTACTTTACTGCCCACCACCCCTGGTGTCTTTGACCTCCCTGTGACTTCAGGAAGGGAAGCACAGAAGTCTCAAGTCAGAGATCTTCAAGGTGGCCATGTCAGCTCTGACCTGTGGGACCTAGGGTCGGGTATAAGCTTCAACTTAATTACTCTCTCGGCCTTAAAATATTCCAAGTTACTGATCCTAGGAAATGATCCAACTCCCCCAAATCTCTGAAGGCTCAGGACCAATCAGCACCTACTCCTCTAAGGGTCCCAAATTCCCTTAAACCCTGTGTGCAGTGCTAATTCTCTGTCTACTCTGCAGGTCATGGTCAATCTGACAACTCAGTCTCCATGGTAAGCTG
Organism: Nesogale talazaci; assembly: GCA_004026705.1. Taxonomy (NCBI): domain Eukaryota; kingdom Metazoa; phylum Chordata; class Mammalia; order Afrosoricida; family Tenrecidae; genus Nesogale; species Nesogale talazaci. Next base: position 16,127 of record PVJH01034485.1, read on the forward strand.
ATCCCCTTCCTCCCACTTTCACAAGGGTCCCGGATGTGTAGGCTTGAGAAGGAGGACTGGCAAACTCATAGATAGCACAGACTCACCACTCCCTCCAGGAAAATACACTCAGAGTTATACCTACCCTGGCCAAGAGCTGGACCTCCCTTAAGGAATAGGCACTATCTGATACCCTGTCCCAGTCCCCATCTTCCCCCGTGCCAGCATCCACTCTGCTGTCTATAAGGGAGAATCTGCAGGGCAGAGTTTCTCTGGGATAAAGTGACCAGACATTCTGCTTTGGGGAGAATAGTCCCAATTTCAAACAACTTTTCCCACACAAAAGTCCTGCTTTTTGAAAAGAATGCATGACAAGCTAGGGAGTAGCAGGAGAACAGGAAGGGAATAAACCCCTCTACCTCCACCCCTTCACTCCCTTTCAATGGTGTCCCACTTTACCAATGTCAAAATCTGGTCACTTTACCCTCGGAGCAAAGATAAAGAATACTAGCAGAACAAGGGGAAGTGGTGGAGATACAACAGGAAGGGATGTGATTTTGTTACTTGTCAAGGACTGATTGCCATAATTCCGAATTGGTCACTTTTGATGAGAAGTGACCTGAAGACCCAGGGATATGAGCCCCAGATTGTCATGAACGAGAATATCCCAGACTAGGGTGCTGCCACATTCTCAGTTGATCCTGTGCCTTAACAAACGCTACCACACCAGTCTCTAATGTCCTCCCTCTTTCCTGCACAGCATCCCCTGTATGCCAACCAGGCAGCTGTTCCCATCTATGAGGTGAGTGTGGGCCAGGAATATTCTAGACCAGTGGTTGGCAAACTATGACTCACTAGCCACCTAGTGACCCACTGGGAAAATTTTAGTGACCCAATAAATAATTCTTTAAAAAAAAATTCTTAATGTAGATGATTGGTAGTTATTCTTGCCAACAATTTAAAGTCGGTGCTTTTGATTTATGGTGATGGCCAGCTGTTTTGATTTGGTGAAACAGCCATTTCAAACTACATGGGAAGAAGAATATGGGAGTGTTCAACTTAGCAAACGTCTTTCATGTAAAATCTGTGGTGACAATTTAACTGCTCGCGCATACAATGTTCAGCGACACTACTTCAAACATAGTGCATCTCTTTCAAAAATCAATCCTGAAGATAAATTGGAATACAATCATCAATGTGTACAGAATTTAAGTAAACAGAAAGGGGTGATTCATAATTTTGTGAGTTCAGACAAGAGTTCAATGCATTCAACATATGCAAGTTTTATTCTATCACTTGGATTAATTAAGCTTAGTAAACCATTTACCGATGATGAAGTTTCTTGACTCTGCTGAAAAGTAGTGATTTTCAAAACAAAAAAGAAATCTTGAGTAAAATAAAGAATGTCTTTTTCATCTTGAACTGAGCAACCTCGTGTTATTGATATGTCAAAAGATATTACTACTCAGCTACAAAATGATGAGCAATCAGGTTGTTAGTTTGTCTGTAGATGAAAGAACTGATGTTGTAAGGTTTGCAATAGTTGCTCATTATGGACCTATTGATTCTCCAGTTATTCATGAAGAGTTGTGTGTATGATCACCAACATTAGGTACTATGAAAGGTATTGACATTTTAAAGAGAGTTTAATAATTCATTAGATTCAAAAATGGAAGTGTTTTTTATTTGAAGAAAAAATTATTTTCTGTAGCAACTGATGGGGCTTCATCAATGTTAGCAAATCATGTTTACTTTGTAAACCTATTGCAGAAGGAACTTGGAAGACCCCTACTTTCATTTCACTGCATAATTCATGAAGAAAATGTATGTGCAAAAACTTCCTCAAAATAATTAAATGAAGTGATGAGTGTAGTGATTAAAATTGCTAACACAATTATGTCTCATTCTGCCTTGAATCACAGAAAATTTAAGACTTTTTAAGAAGAAACTGAATGGGAATACAGTGATTTATTAATGTACACTGAAGTTAACTGGTTAAGCAGAGGAAAGGTTCTAAATTGCTTTGTGGAATGCAGTGACGCAATTGAAATATTTATGAGTGAAATTGGTGAGCGTTTCCTTCAACTCAAAGATAAAAATTGGCTTCTTAAATTAAAATTCTTAGTAGATATTACTAATCAGTTCAATGATTTAAATTTGCACTTACAGGTCAAAGAACAAACACTTCTCAAACTTTAGGAAGAATGGAAGTTTTTGTTGCAAGATAGTTCTACTGTAGGGTGACTTAGTAAAACAAACATTTAAATGTTTTGTGGAGTGAGGGTGTTTTGAGAGTAATGATAGCAACAAGTGTAAAAATGTGGCCTGCATACAACTGAGGTACGTATGGATCGGAATGGGAGTTATATGAGCCCCAATAAAATGATTTATTTAAAAAAAGGAGAAGCGAGTAGCTTATACCAAGGGCTCAAGTAGAAAACATTTGGAAATGAAGATGGCAACATGTGCAAAAATATGCTTGATACGAAGATGTTATAAGAGCTGGAAGTGCCCCCAATTAAACGATTGGAAAAAAAACTCATAAAGAAATTAGAAATACAGAAGTAGATATGCTTCCAAGTTACATAGAGGCCATTCAAACTGAATTTGGAACCTGATTTCAGAACGTTAAAACCCCTGGTTCTATGTTCAGCTTTTTAATAAAGCCTTGTGAAATAGAGGACAATGTGTTGGACCTGCAATGTTTCAATTTCTTTGAAATTGAAAATCCGGTTATGAAGTCAAATGACTTAAAAAAAAAAACTCAGCAGCGTGGATTGAAAAATTCAAGGTATGAAGAGAACTTGAAGTTACTGATGAAAACCCCTTATGCATGAAAGCTACACGCTGGGCGTCACTTCCCTCCAAGTTTTCTTCTATCAAGAAAGTTGATTTTGCTTTTGGGTCCAGCTATCATGTCAACAGATGTTTTCCCAGTTGAAATTCATTCTCAGTTCGTCACGAAACAGGCTAACTAGTGAAGATTCAGAACCGGGGTCTTTTAAAAACAAAGAGCTATTACCGAAATAGCTCACTCCTTACAGGGATAATGGAACGGCATCGAGGAAGCCATTAATAAGATTAAGTGTTCTTCATTAAACGGGGATTCGTTTGGTTTTCATGGGGTTTGCTTTTCTGCTACCATTTTACGATTTCTTTGAAGTTTTAGATATATTTGGTGATAATAAACATATAATTCTATATTGAAGATATATTGGACTATCCCATCTGTATACTGCTTTTTGTTTTCTGTATTCTAAGATAATGTGTGATCTAAAATGCAAACGATGTGACCCATCAGCTAGAGTTTTTGTGAAAAAAAATTGAAAAATGATCCACTTGATTACAATGTTGCTGAGACCACTGTTATAAGCCTACAGTTCTAAGGGAGAGCACAGCCTGACCCACCTTGCACTTGTCTCTGCTAACTTGAATTCAGCTAACGGTAGCCCATCTGACTGCTACTGGGGTGACCAGACAGAGGTCCCAGGAGGAGAACCTCCCTGAGTAAAGCCAGGTCCCTTGCAGAGAAGACCTCTGTGGGACTCAATGGGGCTGGGGGGTAGGTAGGGGACAGAGAGTAGGCTCATATTGTGAGAAGGTCACAGGAGATTCAGAAGTCTCTAACTCCTTCTGTTTGCTTGCAGGATTTACTCAAACCTGACACAAGCATTTACTGTAAGATCCACCCGCGATAAAAAATGTCTCCGTAGTGGCTGAGAAGAAGTGATCATTTCAACTCTCACGCAAGCAGTGTCAGGAGAAAAACCTCCCAACTAACTGCATGCAATAAGAAATGACTCCCAGTAAAATAGACTCTGGGCTTCAATCTGGCCACCACAAACAATCTGGAATAGATCTGAAAACGGAGCCTCTTTTCCTCTCATTTTCTCTTTTTCTGCTCCTGAAAAGGTTCCCTTCATAATTCACGTGAACATTGGTGCCAATTCTCTTATCGCCCGTAAGATCCTGGCATTTGTCCTGCGGGAACACAGGTATCCCAGAAAATGGAGCCATCTGAAGTCCTCACAAAGATGACAGTGCCGAATCCACTGCAGATGGTGGGGACTTCATGAACACGGGCCCTCTCAGTCCTTGTGTATGGAGCCCTCTTGTCTGCTTCATCCAGGCCCTGGGGACCGCCATCTGACACACTGTCCTTTACCAGGAAGCTCACCTGTCACCTCTGTCCAGGACGTTGATTCCCTGAGGGCCCCTCTGCCGCTCTCCTGTGTGCACAGGTCTAGCCCAGAGAACATCTGTGTGTCAGGGAGGTGATGCGCAGTCACCACGTGCGAACGTTGGGAAACCAATGGTGGGGATGAGCCAGAATTCAGGAACCCAACAATCTCCTGACAGGTACTGCCCCATCATCCAGAGCACACTTTCAGTCTGTTCTGGAAACAAATTTGATTCTTTTGCTGAAGAGGAAAGCTCATAGTCAGTAGGCTGTGCAGACGCTGCCCAAGTGTTGGCTGTCATCAGATGAT
>PVJH01034486.1:8248-20703 GCA_004026705.1 Nesogale talazaci
GGCTTCGCCCGCCTGGCTGCCCGGATTCTCGCCCGTCTTCCGGCCCCGGCCCCTCGCTGGAGGGGGGTGATCCGAGGCTCTGAACCCCTTCCCAAGGGTTCGTGTGACCCTCCGGTTTCGGAAGCCCCTTGCCCCTGGGGGGAGGCCCCGCCTGGCTTCCTCAGAGTCCCTGCAGATCCCACCATGGGCAACACGAGCAGCGAGCGCGCCGCCTTGGAGCGGCAGGGTGGCCATAAGACGCCCCGGAGGGACAGCTCGGGGGGCGCCAAGGACGGAGACAGGCCCAAGATCCTGATGGACAGCCCCGAGGACGCCGACCTCTTCCACTCCGAGGAAATCAAGGTGCGGGGGGCGGGGGGTGGGGGTGGCGGGAGCACAAGTCCTGTTTCCCCTTGAGAGGAGGAGGGACGACCCTGTCCAGCGGATTCTCCCGCCTTCCCCTCCAAAACGCTCCATCACGTGTCACCTTACCCCGTGGAAGTCCAGCCGCCCCCCTGGCAGCCCAGGAGCCCGTGTCTAATTACCGATCGGGGAAAGTTACCCCAGGGAAGAGAGACTCACTTCCCTCAACTTCATTAAGGAGAAAGCAGCTCTGGGACAGGGTTCCCCATTCTTAATTAAGAGAGCTGGAGGTGAGCGTAATTGAGTCTCAGCCCTTGCCTTTTTTTTTTTTTTTATTTTCTCTTCGGCATATAATTAATTTCACCGCTGTAAAGAATCGGCCCCTCCTCTTGCCACACGCCGTCGCTTTGGTCAAAACGAGTGTGGCGAGTTGTACATTTGGAACACACACACACACACACAACACAAACTCTTCCTGGAACCTTGTGTTCATCCTCGGGCGCAGGAAAGGGGCTTGGATGGCGGAGGTCAGTGGGTGAGTGAAGCCACAGCCCGTGCTCAGCTGCGCCACCCTGTTGTGTCAATAAGACTGAAGAGATCAAACAAGCCCCAGCAAACCGTTTGTTGCAGGCCAGAACTGGACTGGCTGTTGCAGCTGACTTGAATTCATCAAGACCTGGGCTTCCAGTCACAGGGCTCTGTCCAAGGACACTTGGGGATTCTGGCAGCTGATCGGCGTGTTGTCTAGCCTAAAGACCTCAAAAACTTACCACCTGGACAAGTAATTCCTCCCAGGACAATGCAGCCTTGTAGATGGAAAGCCAAGCTCAACTGCCGTCGAGTCAATTCTGACAGTGACCCTACAGGACAGGGTGGAACTGTCCCTGTGGGTTTCCAAGACTAACTTTTTTTGGCAGCGGGAGAAAGTCTCGTCTTTTCTCCCCAGGAGCGGCTGGTGGTTTCGAACTGCTGATCACATACGCCACCAGCGGACAGAACTGACCCACCCGACACATCCTGCTGCGTAGCCAGCTGCAAATGGTCCATCGCTGCCCTCTAGGCTAATGGCGCAGCGGCTCGTTTCATGTCTCCTCCACCCCCAGCTGGATGATGGCCACGTGGCTGTCTCCTGCCCTCCCCGTTGTGACCGGGACCTCAGCTTGGAGTCAGTAGGGAAGGGCGTGCGGTGGCCTGACCTCCATCCTCTGAGCTGAGCCGGCCTTCTGAATTAGTTGCATTCCTGAAAAACTGTGCGCCAGGTGAACTTTGGAATCTTAGGTCACCTGTGACTTGACATCCCTTCCCCCAGGAAAGAATGTTGGCCTCTGACATGGCTTTTTTTTTTAAACATCCTAAAAAATCCAACTCCTTGGTGTGCATGGGCTTGCATTTAGAGCAGACCCATTCCCTCGGTGTGGGCTTCACGGAGTGGCCCGGGCCAGACCAGACTGGCTTGAATCTTGCCCACAGGCTAGGGCCCCTGAAAGGAATTGCACAGTGGGAAAGCGGAATGCTGGGGGAATCCCACTAAAGATCGATGTGTTGTGCTGCTGTCCCGGGAGGCCGGCCCTTTTGGCGTCCGACTAGGGAAAAATGGGAGCGATCCCAAACCACACCTGTTTCTTCCCCACACAGCCAAGGGGGTGTGTTCTTTTCTCTCAGAGTCCAGAATTCCTCGGCTCTTTGGCACTGGTCACACTATAGGTTACTGCCTGCGATACCGCTGCGGAGCCAGCCTTCGTCGTCATCGTTTCTCCCTTACAACTGGAGTATGCGCTGAGTGTTGGTTAATGGCTTTTTCCTCCTTGACAGCTCCGTGTCCGCGACCTTCAAGTCGTGCTTTATTAATAAGGGAACAGTGGCATTTACACTGCCGGGCCGGGACTCATGGGAGGCTTTTTCTGGTGACTCCAGAGCAGATTCCATGAGCTAACGGCCTGATTCTTCCCTAGCTGTGGGGAACCACCGTTTTTCTCGTGCCCCCTGTGCAGGCCAGGAAACAGACACAGGTAGTCGGTGAGGGAGCCTGGAGACGGAGCTGGGAGCCAACAGCTGGGTCTGTTGAATACCATCTCACCACGGAGGGTCCCAACCTCTCTCCAGTTGCCATCCTGTCTCTTACGTGCCCTGCTCTGCTTCTAGGCGCCAGAGAAGGAGGAGTTCCTGGCCTGGCAGCACGACCTGGAAGTGAACGACGCAGCCCCTGCCCAGGCCCGGCCGACTGTGTTCCGCTGGACGGGGGGTGGCAAGGAAGTGTACTTGTCGGGGTCCTTCAACAACTGGAGCAAACTGCCCCTGACGAGAAGGTGAGGGCCCTGGGAGAGTTCGGGGTGGGCGACTCCCGGACAAGTCCCCGCTGGTGACTGGGGAGGGAGACGAGTCTTGGTTCATCATTCCGAGGGTTCCCACTCACACATAAGCCGTCTCCAGGCGCTAAGGAGAGCACGTCGCCGTGGAGTGTCCCTGTTCCCTGACACCTTTCACTTTACATCGTTGGGGTGGATCTCAGAATGCCCGGGGGGAGTTCCCATGGTCTTGGTGGGACTCCTTCAAAAAGACAAATGGCCTTTTCCCAGGGCACTGGAAGCAGCTCTGGGCTTGGCGTCTTCGGCAACCTGGGCTGGAGACCATGTTGTCCAGCAGAACCTGTCCGAGGCCCAGGACATCTACAGCAGGGGACTGTGAGCCCATCTCTGAGGCCTCTCTCGCTTTGACCCCGTCTGTGGGTTCGGTTTGCCAGGAACAGGTTATAGGGGCATCCTCGGCGGGGGTAGAGTACCACGCTCAGAGAGGCCCGACCTCGGACTCTGGGCCTCCTTGTCACTGGTGGAGGAAGCGGAGCCTGCCCGCCAGGCCTGACTGTTGTTCCCATGTAGCCTGCTTTTACAAGCAGAAACACTGGCAGGCGCAGGGCAGAGTGGCCCGTCACGGCGGCCCGAGGACCCGAGTCTGGCTGAGGCCTTCCTACAAGTGTGTGCCGGCACCAGCTGCTGAGTCTGCTGCCCAGGGCTCAGTGGCAAAGAGTCACCAGGGGCAGCAGGCATGTTTGTCCTGTATTGTCATTTCCCTTGGCATGCAGTATGCAAGTTTGACCTTGCAGCATCGGCGACGTGGATTCCTGGCACCGGAGCAAAGGGCGCTTGCCGGAAAGCCTCGCAGAGCCAGTTCCAGTCCCCGCTGCTCCATGTCCATCGCCGGGTTCTGCTGCCCCTGGACCCCTTGGCTTTCCAGGCAGCTCCTTGTTGGCTTCCAGCCAGCTCAGGGCAGCCCTGCCTCCTCTGTCCCCACAGCCACAACAACTTTGTCGCCATCCTGGATCTGCCCGAAGGGGAGCATCAGTACAAGTTCTTTGTGGATGGCCAGTGGACACACGATCCTTCCGAGGTACTCTCCCCACCTCACGCCCCTCCCCCCACACACACATCCTTAAGCATGCCGCAAATTGGGGTGCCTGAGGACGGCTAGACTGGGGAGCGGTGGGGGACAGGCCTATCGGGCACTGGGCAGAGATGGCTAGCGGCTGAGGGAGTCTGTGGTCCGGCCGGGAGTCCGGTCCCGGACAGGGACACTCCGGAGAGCTTCCCCGATAAGCGTTCTTTCTTCCCAGCCAATAGTCACCAGCCAGCTTGGCACAGTTAACAACGTCATTCAAGTGAAGAAAACGGACTTTGAAGTGTTCGACGCGCTAATGGTGGATTCGCAGAAGTGCTCCGACGTGTCTGGTAGGAACCCCCTCTCCCTCCCCCCGGTGGGCACAGCCCCCAGACCTCCGGCAGGTGCACCAGCCCCTCGCCCTAAAGTGGCCCTGAAAAGCTGCAAAGCAAATCCCTGCCACTGTCAGGTCTGCTCGTTGCCCCCAAGGTGTACTCCAGGTCATTTCCTAGGGCCCCTCTTTGACCCCAGAGCTCCACTGGACTCCAGAAAACAGGCTGGGGGACCAGGCCCAGGCCCAGGTGTAACCTCAGGCTGCAAGGCTCCAGGAACCCTATTGGGTCCGAGGGGAGGGACCAGCTCTGTGACGCCGACCAGCGATCAGCAGACACGGTGGTGGCCCTGTTCTGCATGAGCGCCTTGTCAGGATCCTGTCAGAGAGAGGCACACCCCAAGCAAGGCTTGGCACCACACAGCTCCCTCCAGCAGCCGGCCCTTTCAGGCGACTCTGCCTACACCCTTCTCCCGCACCCGGCGTCCAGTAAGTTGCTCGGCATCCAAGCACCACACAAGGAACTACCTGGAAGCAGGTACTTAAGCAGGGGAAATGGGTGAGGTCACTGGAAGTGGCAAACTGGCCACATGCCCCCCTCCACGTGGGGCTTCAGCTGTTCCTGGAAACCAGGGGGACGGCCTGCTTCCCAGGGTCTTTCTCCTGCTCCGTTTCCTCATCCCAGACCGGGACTGGAGACGGGGCCATGAGGATCCCCGCTCTTAGCAGAGTGCAAGTGACCACGGTGAACGGCCTGCCCCAGGCGTGGCATGGCTGGTGGGCCAGGCGGTTGTGGAACAGGAAGGAGACTTTCTCCTCGACTGCCTGGGAGAAGTCCTTTCATTTTTAGATCACTGGGTAAATGACGAATTGGGGGGAGAAGGGGGGGAAGAACGCCCAATCACCCCTTCTTTGCTAACGGATGTCATGTAAGGCCAGGCTCCAAGGCTTTTAGTTGAGAGTCTGCCTTCCAGATCGCTGGGTGTCAAGCTCACTTCAGGCTGAACGGACACCTGACTTTTACACACACCCCCAGCGCCCAGCCTCCACACTGCACAGGTGGCCAGGGCCCACCCCCGTTCGCCCTGCCACACACCCCCAGTGAGCTCTTTCCAGTCCAGGGAATCAGCAGTGGGGGCGGCTCCTGAGAGGCCCTGCTGGCCCAGTCGGGCGAGTGTGGGTTGCGAACCCAAAGGCCGGTGGTTTAAACCCCGCAGCTGACCCTAGGGATGAAGGAGGCCGTCGCTCAGAGACACGGAGGGGCCGTTCCACCCTGCCCCACCGGTTTCTGAGAGTCGGATCCACCTGGGGGGGGGGGGGTGGCTTTGTCTTTTAACTTACCACATACTGTCTAATAGCCATTATCTGGAACAGTTACACAAATTGTCTACTAGTTAGCTAGAATGTTCTTCAGAACAATACATTATAATCAACACAATAAGTAACAGTAAGTTCTCCTTATAAATCAGTGGCTTATTAGATTCAGTTTTTACTTTTTGACCAAGACTGTTATTATACTCACCTTAAAGGGACAAGGTACCTGTAATTTTAATTTTAATCTAGTTCTTATGAAAAAGGACCCCCAGATGGGTAAGCTTTAAATTGCTCATGTGAAGTCGGTGATGGAAACCCACCAGCTCCTCTGAAATCAAGAAGCAAGGCTCTGCTCCTGTCAAGATTCACAGCCTCAGAAACCCTCCATCGACCGCCCATGAATCGAGCTAGACTTGATGGCAGTGCGTTAGATTGCGGTTCTTCTGAAAAGAAAGCATTTAGGAATTTTTGAAAGTAAATTGATGATAATGTTTCGATTGATAGTATACCTGTGTAGCTAATATCTGTTCAAGTCTGCTAAAGACAGAGTTTTCAATGGGATGAGTTTATATAAAATAGATATTAAAATGTCTGCCTTGCATCTTGCTACTGTTATGAATTGGGCAACCCTTGTGTAAGGGTCATTCGACCCCCAAAGGGGTGGTGACCCACAGGTTGAGAACTCCCCCCCACCCTGCCGGGCCCGCTGCGCTCTGTGCTCCCAGCTCACTGAGAGCCGGAGCCTCCCTGAGCGCGGTGGGCGGGGTCTGGGCAGTCTGTGTAACTGAGGGACTGGGAGTCCGAGGAGCCAGGGTGCCGTGGCATCTAACAGTCCTTAGAAATGGGCTTTTCAGGACGTGCCAGCACCTGGGAGAACCTGTTTTCCCCCTGGCCTGATACATACAGACTGTCCTGTCCTCTGGGCTGCTGGGCCTGGCAGCTCAGATTCGGGCGTTCTTCTGGAACCCTCACTGGAACCAGCAGCCTCCCTGTCTGCCAGCTTCCCTGCGCGGCTCAGGGGATTGTCACCAGCCTGCACTCTTGCCTCCCGCCGGGGCCCCAGCGTGTGCTCCTGAGCGCCCTGGGGACCTGTGTGTCCTGCAGAGCCTGCCGGCCTCTCTTGAGATAAGGCACAAGAACGCTAGATGATCGTCCCATGTGAAACGGGCCTGATCCCACAAGTCCTGCTTCTCACAGTCCACGCCTCGTCCTCTGTCCCCCTCTCCAATAGAGCTGTCGAGTTCCCCGCCCGGCCCCTACCACCAGGAGCCCTACATCTGTAAGCCAGAGGAGCGCTTTAAGGCGCCCCCCATCCTGCCGCCCCACCTGCTGCAGGTCATCCTGAACAAGGACACGGGGATCTCGGTGAGTCACTGGGTGCCACCACACCTGGCAGGGCCTAGCAAACCCAGGAACTGCTCTCCTTTCCTCAGGCGCGCTGTCGTCCCCGGGGCCCGCTGCTCAGAGCCATACTCGGTACCGCTGGGAGCGCGTTCATTCCCTGGGCTCCTTACAGCATGAGCCGCCCTGAGTCCAGAGCAGTCAGCCCTGGGGGAAGAGCTGGTCTTCTTCCCTCTCACCAGAAGGGCCCCGAGTGCCAGCTCTTCCGTGCCACGCCCAGCCCCCTCAGACAGCAGAGCCGCAGCCCAGACTTTAGGATCCAGACCAGACAGGGAGAAGCCTGTAGTACAGGAAGGGTGGTAGTCTCGGGGCTGTGGCAGCATGCTGTGCTCACACCCGCCTCTGCCCACAGTGTGACCCAGCCCTGCTCCCGGAGCCCAATCACGTCATGTTGAACCACCTGTACGCGCTCTCCATCAAGGTAAGGAACCATTTCTGGTCGCCCCAGCTGTGTCTCCCTGGTGTCTGAGGGGCCTGGCTTCGTGTGTTCGCCTGCAGATGTGCACGCTCAGGTGTTGAGGGGGGAGAGGGCCCAGGAATCAGCGTTTCCAGCCTCCATCTCCATGGGTCCTCGGGCAGGGGGAGGTCTGACGGCCGGTCGTGTTCGCCCTCTTCCGTAGGATGGCGTGATGGTGCTGAGCGCAACCCACCGGTACAAGAAGAAGTACGTCACCACCTTGCTCTACAAGCCCATATGAGGAGCTGGGAGCTGTCGGGCCTCAGGGGGCAGCCGGGCCGCCGGGCAACACGTGCATGCTTCACGCTAGCGGGCATGAACCGGGCACCGCTCATTTCACACTCAGTGGACATCTCATGCTGGCCCAAGCTCTCCTGGAAGGTCCATTTCAGGCTCGAGCAGCTCCAGGAGCACTGTGTCTGCACCTGCCCTGGCCCCAGGGGTTGCGAGCCCCGCCCAGGTGAGCTGCAGCCACCGCCAGGCACGGCGAGGGGGCCGGTGCCACTCAGTCTCCATCCTCCCACTTGGTCGCGGAGGGCGTTCTCAAGCCAGGACCGCCAGCCAGTAAGGATCGAACCGGCAGGGCACCGAGGCCACACAGACTTCCTTGACTCTGGGTGTGTCTTCCCAGTCGTGCCCTGGTCTGGACCTGGCAGCGCATTGGCTTTGCCTGTCCTCCACTGTAATCAAAGCAATAGGTTCTCTCCCATCCTGTCGCAGGGAGGGGACGTTTCTATAGAAATTAGAACCTGTCTGATTTCCAGATGAAGTTTTTCACTTATTTCTTATACTTCGGTGCACTAAGAACCTTTTATATCCCAGAGGTGGTCGACTGTCGGGCCTTAAGGCAACGTTTCCCTCTCCACACCTGGGACACAGATCATGTGACATGTGCTCAGCAATAATCCGACCTCCAGACAGACACCAGGATCCCTGCCACTTTCTCTGGCGAGCTGAGCCACCCCCAGGCCCAGCTTTTGGGGCCGGGCAGCCGCCCTCCTTCAGTTCAAGTCACTCTGAGATGCGAGTCTTACTCTGAAAACCCCAACCATGGAACTGGAGGCACCCACCTGTTTGCAGTGGCAGCCCAGGCCACCCGGCCCCACACTTCTCTCGGCCCTGAGCGAGGAGAGAAGGTTGGAGAGATCGGAAAGTGGAGTCTGGCCTCATGGACCAAGTGGAGGACCGGGTTCTTCTTCCCTCGACTCAGTTTCCCAAGAGCTGCCCGCAGGGGTGCGGGGTGGGACCAGGGCCCTGTTTCCAGTGTTTCTTTGGTCAACCTGAACTCCCAGCTCTCTTTTTTGTTTGCAAAGCACAAATTGACTGTCACCTTGTTCCAATAAAACTTCAAGAGATGAACCTGTATTCACCTGAGGTCACCTTGACCCTGTCTGGTGGGCGCTGGCCCTCCCCTGAGGCTCCCTGCTTGTTGTGCTTGCTGGGGAGGAGAGTCCAGTGAGCTCAGACTGTCCTGAGTACGTGGGTGGGAAAGCGCCGGAGGTTTTGCTTTTCTTGCCCCTTAACGACTTAACAAACCTTGGCTGGTTTCAAAGCTGCGTTCTCAACTAGGCCATTTCCTGTTGTCCCTTTAAGTCTTTCCTTCCAGGCCCCAAGGAAGCACGCACACTAGGGCAGAAGAGGGCTGGAGTGGCCCGGAAAGCACTCCACGATGGATTCTCGCTCATCTCAGCCTGAAACCCTAAGTGACAGGGGACCACGATCTCAGCGTGAGAGGGACTGGCTGGTTCCTGTGGGGATTCGCTGCCACCTGGCCCTGGCCGCCCAAAGTTAGACTGCAGATCACAAAGGAATCCGACAAACCCTGCTTCCCAAACCAGATCACACTTTTCATTGGAAAAATACAGCGGGGTTTCAAAAATTTGGTGGGGGAACCCAGGGTCTTGTGGTACCTTTCAGTCTACAAAGAACTTCTGAAGTGGGCTCGTGTAGCTAAGTGCCAAACCTCAAGAGGTATTCCCTCTGGTCCCAGAAACAAGCCTGTTTGTGAGTTGTAAGCCCAGGGGCCCACAGAGCCAAGGCTACCACTTGGGGCAGGAGGCTTCCTGCATGACAGGCCCAGCACGGCATTGCCCATCTTGAACCAGGCTCAGAAGGGAGGCACAGTGGCCGGGGCTGATGGCAAACTGGTGGGGAACACAGTCTTGTCAATCAATGAGATCTCCAGACAGTGCACAACCGCCCAGGGTAGATACGGTAGGAGCCAGTTAGAGACCCCCTAAAGCCCAGGAGCCAGACACCCCTGTGGGGCTGAACCTTCCTGGTGCCATGACCATTTAATACAGTTCCTCAGGTTGTGGTGACACCACCCCACCCCCAACCACAAAGTTAATCTCGTTTCTTTCATCGCTGTCGTTTTGCTGTGATCAATCGGGCGACCCCTGTGAAAGGGTCACGTGACCCCCCCCAAAGGGACTGAGACCCACACGTGGAGAACCGCTGGCTTAGAGCATGCTATCCTTTTCTACAAGTGTCCCACAAGTCCACTGGGAAGACTGCCCACAGACCCACATGACCCCTTCCACTCAGAGCTAAAGGTAAGGGCCGGGAGGGAGGCGTCAAAACATTTATGGAAAGATGGGACTGGAAGACTGGGGGTTTGACGGCCCATCATCGCAGATGTGGAGAAAGAATGCCTGCCCTGCCCACCTGTGGACCTGGTGACCAAGGACACAAGCAGCAGTTGCTTTCCATTGGAATTCCCTTTGTGGGTGAGGGCCCAGGACTAGTTAAATGTTAACTCAAATTGCTTTTGAATGAAGATAAGCGTTTTCCTTCTACAATTTACATAGAGATGGAGTTGTGGAGCTGAAGGGAGGGCTACTCTCAGGAAAAGCCCTGTGGCAGAATACTGGAACCCAAGACCCCAGAGCTCTGCCAAAGCTGTCCCCTCCCCGCAGCTCCATTTAAAGTGCAGACCCGTAGGTCCGTGGAGCTCCGAGGGCAGCCACCAGCCAGGGCTGGCACCATGGCGTCAGCCACTCCCCTGATACCACCTTTTCTAAACAATGGTCCCAACTGAGGTCAGTGTGGGGCCAGGTTCGGTGGCTGACTACTTATAGGGTCTTGGCCGGATAACTCGACTTCCTCCGCAGCACACCAGGAAGTGGAGGACTAGCACCAGACGGTCCACTGTGTGGGCGCCCTATGCCTCTCGTCTTGAGGGCGCGGCGCCACTGACTACAGGAAGTCAAGAGGCCGTGAGCAAAACCCTCGCCTCCACCAACTCCGTAGGCTCCCACATCCAAGACGGAAAACCCAGCAAGTGTTACCCCAACCTCAGCTAGACCATTCTAGGAAAAACACAATGTCCATTTGTGGGCCTCTCAGTTGCTTTCTGGTGATCAAAACTAATTTCCCTCTTAAGTCAAGCGCTCTCTCCCCAAGTCCCTCTGGGGCCAGCGTTTTGGCAGTGAATGAACCCCCATCTACAGACCACTCGCCAGCGGTCTGTAGGAGTCCTCCCTCCACACAGGAACTGGTGGGGAGGGATTAGGACCTTCTATTGCCCGAAGTGCCAATTGGAATGGACAGACCTCAGGACCAGGCAGGGACGTTAGGAACAAAGCCTGTGTACAGGATCTTAAGGACCCTCACTGGGGTGAGGCAGACCCTTGGAGGGGGACCCACTGGTGGAGGAGCAGCCAGGGCCAACCCCCAGGCCTGGAGCTCTCGGCTCGGCCCTCAGCTTCCCCCCATCGTATCTGCCCTTCTGCCTGGATGGAACCATCTGCGCTCCCATGCTAAAGCGCTCCGCTGCTACTGAATCAGAGGTTGGCAGTTCAAACCCACCCGATGGCCCGTGGGAGCCAAGAGCAAGCCAGGGACAGCTTCACAGTGCCCCACCTCCAACACTTGAGAGAGGAGGCCAGGGAGAACACGAGAGGCGGCTCCAGAGACGGCTACCCGGGTCAGTTTTACCCTTCCTTTCTGTGGTCCTCTGTGACCAGGATCGTGTAGAAAAAGCATTTCTGAGGCATGTTCCTCTGCTTCGAACAAGCCCCTGGGAGCAGTGTGGCATCAATCATTGACAGATTCCGGAAAACCAAGTGGCCAAGACTACTTCCATTGTCCTGTCTCTGCCAGCTTCAGGAAAATCCACAGCACTCCAAGCAAAACCAAACCAAACTCCCAAACTCCGCCCGTGGGTTGGGATTCCCTGTAGGGCAGGACAGAACTGCTCTGGTCAGTTTCAAGGCGGTAAACTCTTTATGGAAATGGAAACCCTGTCTTTCTCCCACGGAACAGCTAGCTGGTTGTTTCAAAATCCTGACCTGGAGGTTACCAAACCAGCACGTGCCACCTGGGCTCCTGGTTTGAGCACTGGGCAGGTGATACCCTTTACATGCAAAACACCATGCCAAGCACCTGTATAGTCCCCAGACTTTATTCTTAAGTGATATTTAAACTGCCGAGACATCGGAGCAGAACACACCCAGGGTCCTTAGGCTGGTATCACTGACACTTGGGGCCTCTTGGTTTGGAGGGGTGGAGGTGGGGTGGGACATGGGGACAGGGGCTGCCCTGTGCATTGTAGGATGTTTAAATGGGTAGAAGCCAGGGGCAACCTCCCAGTTCTACCAACCAAACATGCCTCTAGACATTGCTAAATGTTCTCTGGGGAGTCAAGGTGGAAACTAAGCCCTCGCCCCCCTCCCTCCACATTTAAGACCCCTGGTGCAGGCCAGTGTAACTGCGAGATGGGAGAGTGAAAGCTCAGCTGGTCCCACCTGGGAGGCTTAGCTTTAGATTGAAATCTGAATGAGATTTTTTTTTTCCCCAGAGCAAATCCCATCTGAAAGACCCGATCCTGCTGTTCAGTCAAACCAGCTGTTCAGTCCTGCTAAGCAGACCTTTTCCTTTTGGCCAGTCTCCAAAGCCTACTGTTTTCATGGTTATGAAATGACCAACGTCGTCTTTAGTCTTCCTGAAAATGAAGTTGTCAGCCCAGAAAACAGGATGTTGGCCTCTGGGCCCAAGCCAGCCAGCTGGAGGACAGCAGTGGTGCGGAGAGCGGGGCCTGGGTTGGCGCAAGGCTGGGCTCCTCTGTGGCCGTTTCTTGAGCTCTTGTGCCCATCCTTTGGAGGTGCGCCCGCCATGCAGACGTGGGTTTCCGAAGTCCGTGCCAAGAATCCTCAGGGCAGTCACTCTCACCAGGCAGTCATTCGATGGGTGTCTTCCCAATGGTCTAAGGCGACGTGTCCATCTTCTGCCTGGTTT
>PVJH01034487.1:0-20523 GCA_004026705.1 Nesogale talazaci
GAATGTGTCTAAAGGGGTGTTGTCTGGCGAGCAACGAAAGCAGCGTCTCAGCCCCCTTTCTGCTCTGGGCTTGAGTAGGCCGCGTGGAAGCTTGAGCAGGAAAGGCCTCACCCCTGCAGGGGTTGGATGAGCAGGTGTCAGTCTGCAGGGATCCCTGCGGCTTTGCTCACCAGCACCCACCCCCAGCTCGGCCTGACCTAGACAGGGGTCCAGCGAGAACAGGGAGGCCAGAAGCGATTTGGCTGCAGTCTACTGGTGCTAGGTGGGTGGGCCATCCCGACACTCCCGTTCCCACCAGTTTGGAAATCTGGAAATGAGAATCTTGGCCTGGCTTTGAGACCAGGCCCCTTTGATGAAGCCCTCTCTTTGTTCCCAGCTCACCTGTCCTTACTCTAGGACAGGTAATTCCACCACCACCACCACCACCACCATCACCACCACCCGGAGCCACCTACCCCTGGGCCCTGCCCCAAACCTCAGTCAAGCTGCCTCTCAGGTGGAAGTCCCAGCAGAGTACTCCCTCGCCCGCCCACTTTCTGGGCCTGATCGTGGAAGCACGGCCTCACCTGAGACTTGCTGTCGAGGTCCGTGGCCGGGGCGGCAGCAGGGCCTGTGGGCTGGTCCTTGTGTAGCAGCTGGAGGCTCAGGCTGGAGAGCTCCTTCTTGATGCCCAGCATGATGGCCGAGTGGTTCTCGTAGTGCTGCAGCCGCTCCGAGATATGGCGCATGCTCTCCTGCACCACCTCATTCTCCCGGCTCAGGTTGGTCTTAATGCTCTGTGGAGGTGGCACACCACAGCTTTCCCCTGCCAGCTTCTTTGGACACCCTGCCCTCCCCACCCCGAGGACACCCCAGCTTCCATTTGGAGGCTTTGATGTCTAATCTCCTGCCCAGGGCTTGATGGTGGAGGGGTGGGGTGGGGGGTGCCGCCAGGCAAGCACACGTGGAACCAAGCAGGCTGTCAGAAACTGCCTGATCCTGATCCTATATTTTATAAATACAAAAGGGTGCAAACCCCTGTGCCCCTTCACCTGGGATTCTCAGTATGAGGTGGACTTTCTCACTACATGCACCGTCCTGGGCTCTGTAGGACATTCGGCAGCCTTCCTGGCCTTCCCCACCTCCCCCCAAGTTATGGCAACCAAAAGATCCCCAGGACATTTGTCAAATGTCCCCTAGTCATCTTTGACTGAGAACCACTGAAATAAGGGAAGATGGAGGAAAACTTGGGGCTTCAGCTGGCTGCTTAATCCACCACCCTACCCCTCCCCACTCCCTCCCCCAGCCGGCATTCTCTGGCAGAGAGAGCTGGACCCTCCACAGAACGCTGATCTCCCAGCTCCATGGAGTGTCAGCCAGTGACTTTTGATTTCCATGGGGTCATCACTTAGTAAACCATGGTTAACAGAAGCAAAGCACAGATAATGGAAAACAGAAGATCATTTGAAAAAAATCATTTCTCTGTGGCTTTGGAAATAATTTCTGATTTGTTCCAGGACTAGCAGGCAGACCCTCCCGAGTGCCTGGTCCAGAGCTCTGTGAAGTAAGTTTGTTCAGGAGAATGCAGGCTACAGGTCAGAGGAAGGCAACTCCAGAGGCTGGCATGGGCAGGAAGTGGTGGTGACAGCGGAAACCCCACAAACACGCCCTCTCTCCCACATGGACATGCACTTGGCACAGGGCAGGCCCTCACCAAATGCATGATGGAATAGCTGTGCCCTCACCTCCGGGATTAATGAAGGGTTAAGTTCCCATCCTGGGGCACAGGATGCCAGGCGCCCCCTCCCTCTGGAAAGGACTTTGGGAAAGGAAGCCCTCACGCCTGCTCCTGGCAGCTGCATGTCCCCAGGTTCCAAGCGGCTCAGCAGAAGCCGGATGCAGGAAACAGGCGGAGGCCAGGCTGTGCCAGCAGATACGCAAACCTTGAACCTGAAGTCTGGATCTCTACGCTCACTCAGCACTGTCTATATCTCCCAGAGACAGTCCCAGCCACCCAGTGTCTCTGCAGGTGGGTGCCCGGAGAGTTGTGCAGCCTGACCTGTGGGGGCTTGTGCAGTCCTGCCCAGCTGCACCACCCCGATGGCCACTGCTGAAGTGGTATCCTGGGAGCTATCCACTGGATGGGCCCTGGTCCTGGTGAACTGAGAACCCAGCCACCAGCAGGGCCTTTGCTCTCTCCAGCCCTCAGGCTTCCTGCAAAATCCTGAGGTACAGATCTCTTCCCTGAACAGCCGGGCATGTGACTTACACTCCCTTCCCAGTTCCTGCCATTGAAATACAGCTTCCAATGGCCACCAGGGTCAAGCCAGAATGCCCTCGGTCTCCTCAGACACCTCGCGTGGCTCCTGTCACGACACCAGGCTGGCCTGCGGCTTGAGCCCACTCTTACCTCTTCCAGCGTGTTCATCTGGGAGGCTACTTTCTGGACATAGGCGTGCACCTTCATCAGATCCATGCTGTAGAGGGTGCCCTCCAGGAGATCCACCATGGACTGCAGCTGCCAGGGACAGAGTTGGAGGTAGGGAAGGGTACAAGCCGAGCCTCACAACTGCTGAGAACTTGCCGGAACCCCTTGGCACAGAATGGTCGCTCAGACCTCAGTGCTCATGAAAGCCAGCCTGCTAACAAGCCTGAGAAAGGCAACAGATTGCATCTTTCCAGCCCTTACTGTGCTAGGCAACACGGGAAAGCTTTCATGAGTTATTCCACTTGACCTTGCGGTGTCCCCATCTCAACACGAGCTCATAGGGGGGTGATGGCCCTTGATGGAGCTCCCTGCACATCCCCTGGAGTCTCTTACTGTGTCTGTGTCCACCCCCGGCTAACTGTCTACAACTGGAACCTTCTTTGGAAGGCTACCCTGTGGGCTATCTGGGGCCCTTGGGGCTATCTGGGGCCCCTGTGTCTAAGAGGTGCCTGGGATTGGACGCCTAGGCACTTCAGCAGTGGCTGACCAGGACAGGCACTGAAAGCCAACCTCCTTGCTACGGTGCAGACAGACTGAGCCGTGATTCACACGCCAGACTCCTCTGGGGACCAGTGGGGCTGAGGCTGAGTCTCTGCCTAATAGCACGCCCTTCCGGCTCCTGCCCCATCCCTGTCCTATTTCTCCCTTGATGCTACCAGCTTCTCCTAGAAGCACGCTCATCATAGATGATTTGCATACACAGTCTCACCTCAGGTCTTCTGGTAGACCCTCAACTTAAGTGAAGGAATGTTTTGTTTTTTTTTTTGGAATGTGCTACATTTAGGTTCAATTGACAGATCAGGAAGCTGCCGCAGAGAAAGGGGAAGCCCAAAGGCACCGAGCTGTAAAATGATGGAACCTGGGGCAGGACCCAGATGGTGCCGATAAAATCTCTTTCCTGTTCCATGTAACTGCTTCTGCCTTGTGTTCGTAAGGGGAAACTGAGGCCCAGGGGAGGGGCATGCACAGCAGGTAACAGCAGAGCCCAGAGTGACCCAGAGTTCCCTGTCTGCCCTGAGTTCTTCCCTGCAACTGCCCTCCCTGCCTCCTTTCAGCAGCACCTCCCGCTCCCCTCCAGGTGCTCGAAACGCCCAAAGGGCTGTGAGGAAAACCCTGGCACAAGGACCTGGCGGGGAGATTGCCCTTTGGCTGCTGGGGAAGGACAGTTCCTCTCTGCCCACCCTCACCTGGCCCCGCTCTGAGCCCGGCAGCAGTCCTCAGTGCCTGGACAGGGCCAGTGTTCCTGCCTCAGAGCAGAATCGGAGCTCTCAAATGAAAGAAAAGGGGGGTGGAGGGTCCTTGTCTGCCCCCCACAAGCCTACTTAGGCTTCTGAGGCGCTGCCATGGAACCCCCGGGCTCTATGAGCACGGTCTAAGACCCAGGCACAATGGACCCCTCTGTGTCTCCATTTCCTTCCCTGCAAAATCGGGCGGTTGGTTGTGTGAGGAGGAGCAGTGTGGACCGGGCTCGGTGTGGAGGGTGGGGTGGGGGGGGGGGCCCAGCTGTGAGACGATTCTCCAGGGTGAGAACTGCCACTCTGCCCGGTTGCCCTCAAAACTGGTTCCCCCAAGCCCAGTGCTGACCATGCCTGGGCTTGGTGGATGCCTTTCTAAGGAGCTCTGGGGTGTGATGGTTAAACACTATTAACTAGAAGTCAGTGATTCAAATCCACCAGCCACTCCATGCAAGACAAGATCTGTGATCTGCCACTGCAAAGACTTCAGCTAGGAAACCTGATTGGGTTGGGGGGGGCGGGGTAGTGCTTTGTCCTGTAGGGCCAAGAGGACCTGCAATCAACTCAAGGGCACACAACAATAGCGATAACAACAGAGGGTTTTCTGAGGCTCCTCAGAGCCCATGTGGGGCCTCCCTGTCCTGAGGTTGGCTGGTAAGTCTGCCTCCGGGCCTCCCTTCTTGGCCTCAGCGGATGTTGACTCTGGGTAGGCTGGGGGCCAGCTAGCAGCGAGGACGACGACGAGCCCGACAGAGAGGGACCCTCGTTGTCGCCATCCTTGACAGTCTGCTGGGGACCACAGACGGTAGCGCACAGACTCTCAGATCATTCGTGACGGGGACCTGATCTTATCTGGGAGCGGGCGTGGGTTCGGGAACGCTGCCAGGACGACGAGGAAGGTTTATTTGGGCTGAGCTCTGACGAAAGAGCAGACGTTTGGCACGGGCGGCCCTGGCAGGGCAGGGCAGGGCAGGCGGAGCAAACTGCGGGCGCAGAGGGCTGGAGGTGAGAAGCTGCTCGGTGCCCGAGAGCAGCCTCGCTCGTGCCGTGGACTGTGCCCTCGTAGAAACAAGAGTGTGCAGGTAGCCATCACCCGATGGACTGCTTTTACATGTTGACTGGAGCATGTTGACGCGACCCTTTCACACAGCGAGTGCCTCATGTGGCGGTGACCCCAACCGTAGCATTATTTTCGTTGCTACTTCCTAACTAATTTCGCCACTGTTACACATCGGGTGACCCTTGTGAAAGGGTTGTTCTCCCCCCCAAGGGGTCACAACTCATAGGTTGAGAACCTCTGCTTTAGAAATAAAGCATGAGACTCGTAATCTGCCTGTGTTTATTTTGTCACGTCTGTCATGTTTTGTCATTTTTACAGCGTTTTGCAAAAGAACTGGCTCATGACAGGTTGGAAGATTGTTTAAAACCAATCCTTTCCCACAGATGGTTATGAAGGATTGTGTTAGAGAAGCTGACGGGCAGCCTGGCAGACTGGGAGAGAGAGAAAGGGGAGAGGCACCCCGTGTCACTCCTTCCTTCTCTGCCTGGCGGGCTCCTCTCCATCCTTCAGAACCCTCCTCGGTGCTCCCACAGTTCCTGGGATATCCTTCAGTCCAGCACAAGTCACACTGCCATCAATGAGGTGAAGAGTTATGCCCCCTGCTGCCATTGGGATTCTACAAGAGCAGGAGCGTTCTGGCCCATGCCCAGAAGGAGAGGGAGGGAAGAGGTAAGAATCATACCCCCCCAAAGCCTGCCTGCTTAAGAAAGGGGGAGTTCCAGAATCCTCTCCCTGCTGCACAGAACCATGCAACGAAGATCAACTCACGAGCTTAAGAGGCTGGGGTGGCCTCCCACTGCAGGTTCCCCTTGGCCTCCTCTCCTGACAGCTGCCCGCAAAGAGCATCTCGTTGGAGGTGGCAGGTGTGGAGCTGCACAGGAGAAGCTCTTGCTCTGTCTGCTCCCGCCTATCCTGGCTCTCTGCTTCCTGGGTTCTCTGGGTACCCCTCGGAGTATTAGTGAGGAAGGGTCTTCTTTCCTCTTATTGCACCTGCTGCTGAGTCTCTGCCACCATCATGCCACTCCAGTTCTGTACTGTTAGGGCCCCCAAAGGTCTAAGAGCTCACAAGCTCCTGGCTGAGAGGGCTGCCCACAAAGGCTTGGGGGGGAGGGGCAGGAGGGAAAACAGTAGCGCATCCCTGGCTTCAGACCTTAGCTTCATTACTTTCTTACTCTATGGTCTTAGGCAAATCATAGCCCCCTTCTGGGCTCCCATGAGGCCTGGTGCCATAGTGATTACACGCTGGGCTGCTAACTGCTAGGACAGCAGTTCGAAAGCACTAGCCAGCTTGACGAGAGAAAGACAAGGCTTTCTATTCCTGTAACGAGTCCTGGTCTCCTCCAGAACCTCCAGGGTCACCATGAATCGACATCAACTTGATGACAATGAGGTGTTTTCTTTCTTTCTCCTCCTCCCCCTGCACCCAAGCGTCAGATTCCTTCCATAAGGTAAGTAAGGACCATGGATTTCTTCTCCAAAGGATTGTGGTAAAAATGAAATCATCCAGCACACATGAAAGGGTCGTGTGTATCCTCACGTGAAGCGTGCTTACAATTGGGTGGTGAGGAGGTTGGCTGGCCCGGAGGTGGGGCTTGTCCCCCTTGCCTTGTGGCTTGGGTGTCTGAAGTCTGTAAGGTCCCAGTCAAGCCCCAGGGAAAGATAGAGTGGAGGGACCCCCACACTGTCAAGGACCTAAAATCCTGCACCACGACTCCATCCCCCCCCTCACGTTTGGAGAGTTCTAACCTCCATCCAAGGGTTACAAAAATAAAACTAAAGTTAGAGTTACATGTAAGTAAACAGTTTTAGCCAATTCGACGAGACTCTGGCTTTTCTGCGTGCCTGGCATGCAGAAGCCTGGCTTGCCTTTGTTCGGGGCCAGGGGGTTGGCAAACTGAGGCTCAAGAACCAACGGCGGCTCTTTGGTACACAGGTGTGGCTCTGAAGAACAGCAGAACAATGGTAAAGGATATTATTCAGCTAAGGGGCATTTTATTTATTTGCAAAATATAGCTCTGTCATATCATTTTAAAATTGTGTGAGGGACAGGATTGGGTTGCCGACTCAAAACTTTGCCGACCCCTGTTCTAGGCTATTCGGCTATATAGCCAATATATAGCCTCTCTCTGGACAGAGAGAGGGTATTTACAATCCTGTGTCTCTGAGAGAAACATCACTCCTGCCAGCCTCCGCGAAACTGTGTTCAGTTAATTTGTTAGCTTACGAATAGGGCAACATCTCAGACTCTGCACAGTTCTTAAGACCCAACGGGTAAAAAAAAAAAAAAAGACATAACTGGAAGAGGTTACAAGAGAAAAAGATATTGTCCAAAGATACCAAACAATCCAGTCCTTTACTCAAAGGAAGGCAGGAGGTTTACAGCCCATGATTTGGACACAGCAGGACCTGGAATTAGATCCCAGCTCCTCCATGAAGCCCTGACCCGAACAACACGGTGTGAATTACACAAAGGTTCCCGGCTGGCTGTGGAAACGCCCGCTAGGCTGCACGCACCTGAGCATGTCATGAGTCTGGCCAGGTCGGGGTGGGGGTGTGAGGCGGCGGCCAGAGGCTGTTTCCCAAAGTGGTGCCTCGCTCTAAGCTGCCTACTCAAAGTGGAGGCTTTTTCTAAGTCACACCAACGTACAGTCTAGGTATGAGCTTGCCTGTCATGTGAGCTGGGGCAAGTGGCCTAACTTCTCCAAACCTCAATTTCTTCATCCATAAAATGAGGACAATGATCCCATATTTCAAAGAATGGTTTAGGGGTTTAATTATTTGCCAATAGAGGGTTTAGCACAGCATCCGGTATGTACATAGTGCTTAAATACAGAAAATAGTACTGTTCCATTAAAATTTTTATATATATATGTTTTTAACCATTAATCAACACAACCATTGAGTTGATTCTTACTCTTTTTATCCATACCATCTAGGGTTTTTGAGACTGTAAATCTTTTTTTTTTTTTTCCTTTTTCTTATTTTACATCACTGCCCTGGTGGAAATAGGAAGCCCAGCCTTGCTCCTGGAGAGGTGCTGCTGGATTTGAACCATCAACCCCATGGGCTGCAGTCCCCCACAGTACCACTGTGCCACCAGGGCTCAGCTCCATCTAGAGTTTTTGAGACAGTAAGTCTTGTAGTCTTTTTTTTTTTTGGGGGGGGGGCATCACTGCTCTCCGGTGGTGGGAGTAGGAGGCCCAGCCCCACTGCTGGAATTGAACCTCCGTCCCAGTGGGCCGCAGTCCTGCGCACAAGCACTACGCCACCGAGGCTCAGCCCCGAGACAGTAAGTCTTTATGGGACCAGACAGCCTCATTGTCTCTCTCTCACAGAGGGCTGGTGGGTTAGCAGCATGCCAACGTGTCACCCAGGTCACCACCAGGGCTCTTGGGTAAAACACAGGGCACTGGAATGTGTCAGGGTGGCTGGATGGAGGTGAACTAGCCATTAGCCAAGGACCCCTGCTTCCATCGTTTCCTGGCTGGAGCCTCAGTTTCCCCGGCGGCCTGTAAGCAGAACGGTTCGTCTGCTCCGTGGCAAGAGGAGCCTGGAGCCTGGCCCCCGGTCAGCAGCCCCTGCTGCGCCCCGCCCGCCCCCCAAAAGGCAACCACCGACCTTGAGGAGCTCGGGCGCCTGCTTCTTGAGCTTCTCCATCCTCCACATGCTCTCGCAGGGGTTGAGCGAGGCGGGCGGCGCCGTGCACGAGCAGCGGCAGTCGGAGCCCGAGCTCACCGTCTCCACGGCGTAGAAGTCCTCCACGCGCGCCTGCCCGCTGCGCACCCGGCTGCACGCGTCCCTGCTCAGCGGCCGCAGGATGCACTTGCAGCGGCAGTCGGAGCCCTCCGACGTCATGCGCACCTGCTCCACGTCGCCGAACACCTGCGGGCGGGAGGGGCGGAGGGCCAGGGGTTCCTGGGGTGGCTGGAGGTGGCCT
The DNA here is from genome assembly GCA_004026705.1 of Nesogale talazaci. Lineage (NCBI taxonomy): Eukaryota > Metazoa > Chordata > Mammalia > Afrosoricida > Tenrecidae > Nesogale > Nesogale talazaci. The sequence goes on from PVJH01034487.1 coordinate 8,700, forward strand.
TTCCGCTTCGAGGAAAGCGGAGACTTTGGCAACAACAAACAGCCTCGATGAAAATATTCGTGGCTAGGGCTGAGCCCCGGTGGCCTAGTGGTTGTGCGCGGGACTGCGGCCCACTGGGATGGCGGTTCGATCCCAGCTCCACGGAGCAAAGGCTGGGCCTCCTACTCCCACCACCTGACAAAGGCTGGGCCTCCTACTCCCACCACCTGAGGGCGGTGATGCACCCCCCCCCCAAAAAAAAATATTCGTGGCTGCCGGGGACAAGTGGCCAGTCCCTCAGCAAATGAAACCAAACCGAACCGCCATACCCGCTGCCAATGAGTTGATTTCACAGAATCGGGACAGTTTCGAGCTCAGTGGAACTGTTTCATGGGGTTTCTAAGCCGGGGGGTTCGCCTATGCAAAGAGACACATCGTTCTCTCCGGGCTGTGCCTGGGGGGCTACGGTTAGCAGTTAAGTGCTTAAGCCCTGTGCTACCAAGGCTCCTCGCACGGCCATGTGACCTTCCACCTTCCACTAGGAAAGGGCAAGCAGAGGCTTGTACAGCCACGCGCACAAACACGCAAGAGAGGGTAGCCACGTGGGAGTGTATCAACAAATGTATGTGTGACCAGAATGTACAATGGGACGGACCCTATCCTCCAGTCATCAGAAAGAACACGGTTCTGAGTCTCTGAGTGGTACAGTCGGGTAAGCACCTGACTTCTAGTTAAAAGTTGGTTCTCTCTCTCTCTCTCTCTCTCTCTCTCTCTCTCTCTCTCACACACACACACACACACACACCCTGCCACAAGAGGTGACTTGAAAGGCAGGCCAGGCGATCGGGTCCGGAAGGTCATAGTCTTAAAAAACTCATGGTACAGACCCCTCTGCACACCTGAGGTCTCCACCTGTTAGAATGCAACCAATTGGAGCACATGCCCACCTGCCCAGTAGCTCTCTCCTGAGGTGTTCATCTAAGATACCCGCCAGTGGATGTGTGGGTGAAAAAGTGTTCGCCTAAAGGAAGGAAGTTCTGATATTTGCTACAACATGCCCGGACCCTGAAAGCATTATGCTGTGTGAAACGACAGATGCCAAAGAACCAAAATGATAGGATTCTATTCATGTAACAATATCTAGAGTAGGCAAATTCAAAGAGATCAAAAATAGAGTCAAGGTTAAAAGGGGCTACTGAGGGAATGAGAGTAGGACATTATTGCCCATTGGATAGAGAGCTTCTGTCTGGGTGATGACAAATCTTGGAAATAGTGATGATGGTGGCAATATTGTGAATGCAATGAATGCCACTGACTGCATTATATACTTCAAAAAATGGTTAAAATGGCAAGTTTTACATTATATATGTTTTAAGACAATCAAAAAGATTTTTTGGGAGGGGGGCATCACTGCCCTCTGGTGGGGGTAGGCAGCTCAGCCTTGCTCCTGGAGAGCTGCTGCTGGATTTGAACTACCAACCCAGTGGGTTGCGGTCTCGCACACAATCACTACACCACCGGGACTCAGCCCAATCAAAAAGATTTTTTGGGTGGGGCATCACTGCACTCTGGTGGTGGGAGTAGGAGGCCCAGCCTTTGCTCTGTGGAGCTGGAATTGAACCTCCATCCCCGTGGGCCGCACTCCTGCGCCCAACCACTATGCCACCGGGGCTCAGCCCCCAAAAAGATTTTTTAAAAAGATTTTTAATTAAAAGGAAAAAGGAAGGAACTGATGATCTACGCTGAGGATGGATGACTTTTATGACTTTATTTTTATTTTTAATCTTTAAAAAGATATATTTATATACTTTTAATCTTTAAACTACATACATATTTATATTCTAAACTTAAAAACTTCATTAGGGGGCTCTTACAAATTTTATAACAATCCATCGTTCAATAGTATTAAGCACATTTGTACATATGTTGCCATCAACATTTCTAAGACAGTTTCTTTCTACTTGAGCCCTAGGTATCAGCTGTTCTCTGCCTCCCCTCCCTCCCCCTGCACCCTTTCACCCTCGTGAGTCCTGAATCAATTATATATTACTATTGTCATTTCGCGTTTCATACTTTTATATAGCCTTACTCACCATAGTCTTTAACTCCCATCAAATGACTGGGTGTGACTATGTAAATGAGGTGGCTCAACAAGGGGATTGGAGAGCTTGCCAATAATACAAATAAGGTGCATGGCACCTTTGTGGGGGGTGGGATTTTGGAAATACACGTGGGAGCCCTGGCGTGGGGGTGGTTAGTTTTGTTGTCTGCTGTGCTTCAACAGGGAGCCCTGGTGCTACAGTGATTTGTATGTTGGACTGCTAAAGATGAGCTTTTCTGCTCCTGGAAAAATTTACAGCTTCAGAAACCCAGAGGGGCAGTTCTAGTCTGTCCTACAGGGTCACTGTGAGTTGAAATGAACTCAATGGCAGTGAAGGAGGCTTTGAAAAGAGCCCATTCCCAAGGAGGGGGACCTCACCACACCAAGTGCTAGGAATGGAGATTTTTTTGTGCTGAGAACCTCCCATGACCCAGAAGACCTAGAGAGAGCTGTCACACCACAGATGGGGAGAAGCTGTGGCAGAGAAACGGCAACAGCAAAGGCCATTGAACCAGGAGATGGATGGGAGATGGCTTGGTGGCTTTTCTTTCTTGGTGGGACAACAGAGGTGAGTGTCTCTGAGTAAGAGGCTTGCGGGTACAGGGGGATGCCCTGAGTGCTTATCAGTGGAGCTAAAGAGCTTGGTAACACTTGCCCAAGGTGGTCAGGGACAGGCCTGAAGGCTGGAGAAAGACTTCTCTGCTGGTGCGGCAGAGAAGAGACTGTGCGATAGGAGAACTGGATCTTGAGTAGTTCCTAAAGCTGAGTAGTTCCTTCCCTGAGACACAGGCGGCACAACCTTGCTTGTTGAAAGTGAGGAGGCCTGGAAGCACTTAGCGATGAAGATCAAGGGCTGCAGCCTTCAGCAGAGATCGCAACTCAATGTGAAGAAAACCCAAATCCTCACGAGTGGGCTGATAGACAACATGACGATACCAGGAAACTTTTGCTTGGCTCCCCAGACAGTGCAAGAAACGCCGTGATGTTAGTACATCGGGCAGATCTGCTGCACAAGACCTCTTTGAGGTGTTGAAGAGCACGGATGTCGCTTTGAAGACCACTTTGAACAATTCTTCCCTTTGAGGCATTGTTGGGTTTGAATTTATGGTGCTGGTGAAGACTGTTGAAAGCTCCGTGGACTGCCAGAAGAAGAAGCCAATCTGTCTTGGAAGTACAGCCAGAAGGTCCCTTAGAAGGGAAGATGGCAAGACGCCATCCCATGTACTTGGACATGTATTAGCAGAGAGTGTGGTAAAAGAGTGGTCAATCAAAAAGAAGAAGGCTCCGGCCTGAGCCCCGGTGGGGTAGTGGTTGTGCGCGGGACTGCGGCCCACTGGGACGGAGGTTCAATTCCAGCTCCACAGAGCAAAGGCTGGGCCTCCTACTCCCACCACCTGAGGGCAGTGATGCCAAAAAAAAAAAAAAAAAAAGAAGAAGAAGGCTCCAGTGAGATGGACTCGCACAGTGGTTGCGGCAATAGGCTCCACTGTGACAGCCGATGTGGGGATGACACAGGACTGAGCAGTGTTCTGTTGTGCTGTGAACCGGCACCAGTGAGACAGCCTTGAGTCACAACAGCACCGTTTGCCTAATGAACTCCCTCACTGTCTTTGCCGAGAAGTCGGGGTGCCTGTTGGCATGAATGACTGAACCCCGCAGAGGAGCCAGAGGAGCGGAGCGCTCTGTGGAAGCGATGGCTGGCGTCAGGCTTGGTAAAGAGGGAGGGGGAAGTCTGACATTCACCTCTTAGGAATCTGCCGGGGGGCTGCTGCTGGTGGTGATTCTCTTTGCCCAGTGAAGTCAGAGGAGGTCAGACACGGCTGACGTGCTGTGCCCCTCTGACCACAACGCTACAAGGGGGATAAACCTGTCAATGCTCGGCTAAGCGAAACAAGCCAAAAAAAAGGCCACACACATACCGTATGCTTCCACTTCTAGGGAAGCTCCCGAACAAGCAAATCCAGAGACAGGGAACGGACTTGTGGCCACTTACTGGGTTTCCTTTGGGGGTGATGAATATTCCCTGGAATTAGGTAGTGGTGATGGCCCTATTGTGAATGTACTACCTGTTACTCAGTTGTACACATTAAGATGATTCAAATGGGGAATTTCGTGTTAGGTCTTCTACCACCTTAAAAATAAGATGCACGAGAATCTTTTATGGAGTTCTTATCACCCTGCACCTACTTCGCTCAGGTCTCAGTGCCTACCTACCTGTGAATGGGAAGACACCATCACCTCCCCAAACCCTACCACGGCTCTAAGACTTCTGTGTGAATTCCCCCAACTCCTCCTCTTATCACCATTCTCATTTTTAAAAAAAATTCTTTTTCACCCTTCTCTTCTGATGGCTTCATCTACTCCAGCCTCAGGGCCTTTGCACATGTGGTTCCCTGAGCCTGGAGTCCTCATATCTGGGTATGCTCATGCCTTACTTCCTCCCATGCCTTAGTTCTCTGTTCACGTATTGTTTTCTCTGAGGAAATCTTTCCTCACCACCTGCCTCTCATCACTTCTCTTTTCCCTATCTCTTTGTTGTTCTTTATTAAACCTAGTAGCTCCTGGAATATACCTGTATTTGCTTATTTTCTGCCTCCCTGACCTCACTGTTGGTGGCATCACAGGCAGGGACTTCCCTTCTATGATGCCAGAACAGTGCCCGCTTGGCCCATGGTAGGTGCTCCACAGACAGCTCTTGGATACACAAGCCTGCGCATCTGGAGCCTGAGCAACTAGCCCTAAGACCTCAAACAGCTCACCCTCACCCGTGAGCAGGACTCTTGCCCACAGGGTTTTACCAGGATCGAACGAGTTCATGTAGGCAAAGAACAGGGCTGGCGCATAGTGAGTCACTATTGAAGTGTGAGCCATGATGAACACAGAGATGGAAGTGGAGCCTCTGCGGCATGAGGTCATGTCCCAAGATCACTCAGCTGGGTGGCAGACCCAGCTTTGGACCCATTATTTGGCTCTGCTGCTTCTCCTGCAGACCTGTTTCCCCACGCCCTGTGTGAGCTAAGGCAGGTTACAAACCCCGCTCAATGACAAAGTGCTGGGATGCCACGCGTCTAGGTCCAGGCACGGTAACTGGCCACTGAGGGCAGAAGGACTCGGTGTTTTCAGGAGTGAGCATCGTGAGAGCTGACTCAGGTGCCAGGTTTTGTCACCACCTCAGCCAGTGGTGCCCTGACACGTCAGCTGGATTCAGAAAGCAGCACTAAGTTTCTCTCCCAGCTGGCTGAGCCAAGACTTGGGCTCCAAGTCCGTGGGATCAGATCCTAAGCCTACAGCTAGGAAACCACCAGGGTCAGGTGAACCCACAATCCCCTTGGGCTTTCTGGCAAGCCCAATGCTCGCAGGTGTCGCTGGGTAAGGGTCTTAGACACTTGTGTCTGCTCCAAGCCTCAGATACCTGCGTGAGCCGTTGGCCTCTGCCAGGCCGTGGGTGAGAGCTCGGGGAGCAGACGGAATAGATTAAGGCATGCATGCTCTTGACCTTCCCAGCCACGGCGAGCTCCGGGAGACAGAGGAGGGCATACACAAAGACTACCCACAGAAGGGCGCCTATGAGCTCGTCTTTAAGGAGAAGAAGGGCAAGTAAGAAGTGTAATGGGGGGCTGAGCCCCAGTGGCGGAGTGGTTGTGCGCGGGACTGCGGCCCACAGGGTTGGAGGTTCAAATCCAGCAGAAGGCTGGGCCTCCTGCTCCCACCACCAGAGGGCAATAATGCCCCAAACACCAAAAAAAAAAAAAAAAAGTAATGGAAGCAAGAGCCCTACAGGTGGTCCAGGAACCCTGGTGGCGTAGTGAGTCACGCCTTGGGCGGCACACCTTACGGTCAGCAGTTGGAAACTACCAGCTGCTCTGAGGGAGAAAGGTGAGGTTTCTATTTACGTAAACCCACAGGGGCAGTTCTACCTTACCCTAGAGGGTCACGATGAGTCAGAATAGACCCGATGCCCGATGGCAGTGCATTGGAGAGAGGCACTTCACTATGGCTGGTCTTGGTGGGCAGCCTGGGGTGGCAGGAGTGGAGGCTGGGCATGACAGGTCTCAAGGAGGACCTGGCCCGCTGATTGCTTCCTAAAAACACTGGGGAGCCATCGCGGAAGTTTCAGCTGGAAGTTTCACTGACTCCCAGGGTCAGTGCTGGGAGGGAGCAAGCTCATTCAGACCGGCAGGCTGAGCGGCCTGGACTCAGGAAGGAGCTCTGGCACTCACCAAATGTGGAGGAGGAGGGACGTGTGAGGAGGACGCCTCAGGCCCCCGACAGCTGTGTGTGTGCGGCTGGCTGGTGACAGGAGTCCTCTGTGGCTCAGTTATACTCTCTCTACAGTAAGGTGCTACCAGTGCCTAAGGAGCCTTGGTGGCCTAAGGGTTGCAGGTTAGTTGGCAGTTCGGAAACAGGCCTAGAACTTGCTAGTGACTTGTTCAAGGGACTGGATGAGTGGGCCTCTGTTTTTTACTTCCTGGTAAGAGCGCAGGGTGAAGTAGCCAGAGCCGTGGGGGAGGGGCGAGAGATTAGTGGGAACTTTGTGTGGGGTCCCGGCGGGCAAAGACGACTTAGGGCACTGTGAGGGCAACCTTTCCACACATGAACGCTGACCCCACCCGCTGCAGGGACCCACATCCCACTCCTCTTGGCCTTGGCTCACTTCGGTGGGTGTCGCCCCGTGTGGTGACTCATGGAATCACACCCACCTGGTGGGCTGGGAGCTCAGCGCCCACCCCCCAGCTCCCTCCCCAAAGCTCCCCATAACTCTTTCCCTCACGCATTGGCCAAAGAGGTAGTCAGTCTCTCCTCTCCAAGCAATGGGTAGACCTCAGCCCACCTGCCATCACCTTGTATGGTGGAGGAGGGGAGGGAGGAAGTATGTGTGAAGACAAGTTACAGTTTTGGTGACCGGTGATACTAAACCTCATGATGCCACTGTTTTTTTGTGGGTTTTCTTTTTTTTTTGGGGGGGGGCATCACTGCTCTCCGGTGGTGGGAGTAGAAGGCCCAGCCCCACTGCTGGAATTGAACCTCCGTCCCAGTGGGCTGCAGTCCGGCGCACAACCACTACGCCACCGGGGCTCAACCCCTTTTTGTGTTTTTTGGTGGCATTACAGCCCTGGTGGGAGTAGGAAGCCCAGCCTTGCTCCTGGAGAGCTGCTGCTGGATTTGAACCACCAACCCTGTGGGCCGCAGACCCGCACACAACCACTAGACTACCAGGGCTCAGCCCCATATAATGCCACTGTTTTGGTACCACCCCCACCTCCCTCGTGACTGCTGCCACCCATGCCATGGGCCCTGGGGTCATTTGGTTTCACTCCCCTCCCATACATAGTGATGACCCTGTCCAGTGGGCAGATGTCGGTCAATGGCCAGGCCAGAGAAACACCCTTTGGACCCAGCCAATCCCCTAGCGACCCTCCACCCCCGACCCAGCAGCCCTCGACATTCCTTCCCTCCTCAGATGAGGTGCCACATCCTGGGGAGAAATGGCCAGGCCGTGATGCTGGCCAGGAGTCTGAAGAGAGTCTGTGCTGCCAGGAGTCCTGGATTTGCAGGTCAAAGCCAAGCCTTCCAGTCTACCACGGCCACCCCCGCCTCGGAGCCTGTCATGCACATCGGCCCTACACCCTGTGATTGCCAAGTTCTGGAGAGGAAGCTGGGTGTCCATCCAGGGCTTAAATCCCAGCACAGCCCCCCTCATCCCTGCATGGCCTGGAGCCTCAGCTCCCCCATCTGTAAAACGGGGAGAATAACAGTCTTCCGAAATTTGTTGTGAGGCTGAAACAAGTCACTGCATGCAAGCCACAGGTCCTGACGCATGGTGACCCGACATAGAATTTCCATTTTGATGGGCACGGACAGCCTCTTCTTTCTCCCATAGAGTGGCTGGTGGGTTTGAACAACCAACCTTGTGGTTAGTAGGCCAGTGCTTCCCTGACAATGGCACCTCATGTTTCATAGCAGCCCAATAGGACAGAGTACAACTGCCCGTTGGGGTAAGAGTTATAGGGGAGAAAGCCTCCTCCTTCTCCCCTCAGGGCAGCTGGTAGATTCAAACTGCTCACCCCATGGTTGGCAGTCTCATGCGTCACCCACCGTGCCACCACAAGTTAGCTTAGCAGTAGGAATCGACTAGATGGCAGTGTTCTTGATTTGGGATTTGGATGCAGTCCCTATTAAAACAGCCGCCCCCAACTTCCCCTCACATTTGTTCATCATTTTTCTCTCTCTTTGCATTCACCACAACCCCATGCCAGAAATCTGAGTATCAGAGAAGACTAGGAGCCTGCCTGGGCTCACCCAGCTGTCTGACTACAACAGCTGGTTCACATGTTATCCCTCTTACGGCCACCCACAGTCACCAGGCAAAGGCTTCTCTATTTCTCTTCTAAGATAGAGCTACAGTCCCTAAACAGGGCCATGGCAGGACAAGGACCTGGGGCTTCCCTTGGGCCTGGCCCACCTACTCTGCATGAGGGCTGGATGTGAGGGCAGCAGAAAAGGGCCCATCTCAGCTTCCCGTCTCTCCCTGCAGCCTCCCTCAGCAGTACTGCTGCCAAGTCCCCCAGAGGCGTGGGTGGTTTGTGCTTGAAAAGGTCCCGAGGTGTTTGTAAGGAAATCCCACAGTGCAATGGCAAGAGTTTTCTGAAGGGCGATGGACGGATACATCTGGCTGGGGGTGGTGGGGCGGGCTGTGAAGGAGGGGTCCAGGTGGGAAAGAATCCGGGGGTAGAACAGGCTCAAACTCTGCCACCTTCGGGTGGCATCTTGGCCAACCCAGCCTCATGGCAAGGCAATTTCCACGGCCTCCCTGCAGCGCACGACCATCTGACACCTTCAGCACGCGCACCCTAAACGATACTGTCGAAATGGGTCCCAGCATGGCCTCTCTTTTCCAAACCCTTTGTCCTCCTCTCTTTGCATTCACCCAGGCCTCTGAGACTTCCTCTCACCCTGGACAGCCAATCAGCCACCATGGCCTTCTGATTCTCCCTCCTAAATGGCTCCTATTTCTGCCTCCCAATCCTCCCCAGACCCCTGGTGGCTTGGTGGTTATGCCTGGGCTGTTACCGCAAGATTATTAGTTTGAAGCAACGCACCATGCTGAGGGAGAAGGGGCTTTCTGCTCTGGTAAGATTGTACCCTCACAGGGGCAGCTCTAGCCTGCCCTCTAGGGTCTCTGATGAGTCAGCGTGCATTCCCTGGCAGTGAGGTTTTTGTTTTTGTTTGGGGTGTGTGTGTGTGTGTGTGTGTGTGTGTGTGTGTGTGATTCTACTCCATAGCACGCCCTGGCTGCCTTAACTGTTTTCTTAAAAAATACAGCAGCCTTCTTTCTGTCACATTAAACTCCTCTTTGAAGATCTAGGTTCTGCTTTTGCGCCACACACATCCATGGCTCCTCATCGCTGCTGCCACTGATTTATTTTTATTTTTTTTTATTTTTAGGCATCACTGCCCTCAGGTGGTGGGAGTAGGAGGCCCAGCCTTTGCTCCGTGGAGCCGGAATTGAACCTCCGTCCCCGTGGGCCGCAGTCCTGCGCACAACCACTACGCCACCGGGGCTCAGCCCTGATTTTTCTTTTTTTTTTTTTAGGCATCCCTGCCCTCTGGTGGGAGTGGGAGGCCCAGCCTTGCTGCTGCTGGATTTGAACTGCAGTCCCATCCACCACCACGCTACCGGGGCTCAGCCCTGCCACTGTTCATAATTGGAGGGTTGGCCTTAGAATTATCTGGAGTGCATGTGGGAAATCCAGATGCTTAGGCCCTCCTCCACACTCCTTGACTCAGACTTCTCCAGGGAGGGTTCGAGGCACACGGATGCTTACAAAGCTCTCGGGGCCTTGTGGATGTCCACAGAAGGCATCGCTGTGCTCAAGTCCCCACTATCTTGGCCAGGCGTCGACAAACTCTTGAGACCCAAGAGCCAATCCTGTCCCTCCGAAAAACTTTAACCTCACTCAAGAGCCTTACATATGTTTTTCCAAACAAATGAAATCACCGTGATTTGAAAGAAGAACCTTCAGGGCTGAGCCCCGGTGGCGTAGTGGTTGTGCGCAGGACTGCGGCCCACTGGGACAGAGGTTCAATTCCAGCAGTGGGGCTGGGCCTCCTACTCCCACCACCGGAGAGCAGTGATGCCCCCCCCCCCAAAAAAAAAAAAAGAAAGAAAGAAAGAAGAACCTTCAAATGTTTTCCATGTGACTTCAGAGCCGCACGGGCACACTGAAAGTACAGGTGGGCAGTCTCCACGGGACTCTTCGGAGCCTTGGTGTTTGAACCCGTGAATGGGGAGGAATCGCTGGCACCTCAGAGGGCTGTGTACGCCCAGAATGGAAGTGTTACACTACGGGCTAAGCACACTGGAGGCTTTGTTCTGCTTATCAGCCAAAGAGGCTGTTGGAGCAAGACATTCCCTGCAGAGACAGAACTGGTGGGCCGGGCCGGGCCTGCCCGACACTTCATGTGTATCAGTGTTCAGTCTCGCCTGTATATACTTTTCCTAATTCTGCCCAAGGGAAGCCCCGGCCGCAGAGGCACACACACCACCACGCAGAGGACAGCCCGGCTTGGAACCTCGGACCCAGCATGAGATTCCACCACTCCCCGGCCCAGCTCCCACAAGCCTGAGCCATCCCGCTGTCCTTGTGTCCCAGTGGGCAGCCAGCAGACCAACTTGCCATGACTGATCTCTTAAGTGTGTGGTACCAGCCGCTCTCGCACTAATCAAGGGACTATGATGGAAGATTCTCCACTATATTCTAAGGCAGGGGTGGGGAGCATCTGGCTGGCAAAAATCATCAAATCATCGATACTAGCTAACATCACACACCTCCCCAAAGAGAAGCAGTTTCTCCCATCACTTTAAGGGTGAGTTCATTCAGTGTTTGATCAGGTGGCCCCTGAGGGATGTCAGAAAGATCCAAATGGCCCTTGGCAGAAAAAAAAGGTTCCCCACCCCTGTTCTAAGGCCACACAGCAAAAAAGTGGGTCCCTAGAAGTCTCTGGCCCCATGTCTAGGTGTCATGTCCACTCCAACTTCCACGCTGGGAAAGTCCCTCATAAATATAAGGGAAGCTCTGAGCTCCCTCTCAATTCCAAGCTGGGCAAAGCACTTCCTTAGATGGAAACGGCAAATCTGGTTGGGGAGAGGAGAGATCTTGCTATAAACAAGACATTCACACAGGCAATGAGGCACTGGCAGAGACCACCACGTTCCGTGACAAGTCGTGAGGGCAAGCTGGCCCTGGAACCCCAAGCCTACTGGGCAGAGACAGGATGGACCTTCCAGGAACAAGTAGGCTGAGGAGGGGGCCATCTTTAGGACCCTAGGTAGGCTTTAAACCCCCAAACTGGCCCCCAAAGGGCTTGGCCCCTGACCCCAGAGAAAGCCTGCCTGGCCGGGAGAGGAGGACGGAGGAGTCGTGGGGGGAGGGAGTGGGTGATAATGAAAACAGCTCTCAGCAGAGCCAGCGGGAGTCGAGCAGTGCTGAGGAATGTGAGTAAATTCACCCTCACTCGATTTTTATTTTTCCCAGCTGGCTGAAGTGGGGTGTGTGTGTGTGTGTGTGTGTGTGTGTGTGTGTGTAAGGAAGAGTTATGCTGGGTCCCCCAGCTGTTTCATCCTCCAATGTCATCCTTCAAACTTTAGGATGCACCTCCCCAGCCGCCCCACCAGCCCTGGCTTGCCCCAGCCAACTAAACACACACACACACACACACACACACACACACGCACGCACCACC